>CM037151.1:25612885-25675094 GCA_020921065.1 Vaccinium darrowii
CATTTGTCTCAGCCAACTTCTGCCTCACGTAATCAACCACCTCTTGGGACTGCTTAGCCATTGCCTCAGCCGCAACGCTAACTTCAGGACCCCGCGGAAGACGAACTAAATCCACTGCATGCTTTGGAGGCGTCACATAAACCAAGGAAAAAGGTGATTTTCCCGTGGCACTGTGAACTGCACTGTTGAAAGCAAACTCAGCTTGTGGTAATGCATTATCCCATTGCCTTGGCTTGTCCCCACATATGCTTCGAATCAGATTACCCAAGCTTCTGTTAGTCACCTCCGTTTGTCCATCAGTTTGTGGATGCGCGGTAGAGCTCCGCCTCAGTGAAGTCCCAAACACCTTCCACAAAGTGACCCAAAAATGGCTAAGGAACTTCACATCCCTGTCAGAAGTAATAGACTGTGGAACCCCATGCAAGCGTACTACCTCTCGAAAGAACAAACGGGCCACATGAGATGCATCGGATGTCTTTCGACACGCAATAAAATGCACCATCTTGGAAAACCTGTCTACCACCACGAACACAGAATCCATACCACGCTGGGTACGAGGCAGCCCCGACACAAAATCCATAGACAAATCTTCCCAAATATTATTAGGAATAGGTAAAGGAGTATAAAGACCAGTATTTTGAGATTGACCCTTAGATACCTGACATGTATAGCACCTCCGCACAAAATTTCCAGCATCCCTCTTCAATTGCGGCCAAAAATACCTCTCCTCCAAACTTGCAACCGTCTTGTCTCTCCCCAAATGACCACTTAATCCTCCACCATGAAGGTCTCGGATTAAGCTCTCCCTCAACGAAGTCCTTGGAATACAAAGATGATTGCCTCGAAACAAATACCCATCAGTAACATGAAAGTCACTAATAGGTCGATTCTGGTTGCACATTTCCCAAATTTCTTTGAAATCCTCATCCTCTGGATACAGCTCCTTCAAGAACTCAAAACCCACAATCGTTTGGGTTAAAGTCACCAACAATGTGGCACGACGACTCAATGCATCAGCCACTCGATTTGTTACCCCAGATTTGTGCCGAATGGTAAAAGGAAATTTCTGAATGAAAGTGGCCCACCGCACATGCATGCTATCCAACTTCTTTTGACTGTTGATGAACTTCAGCGCTTGATGGTCAGTGTACAACACAAATTCCCTTTGAATTAAATAATGCTCCCAATGTTTGAGAGCACGAACCACTGCATAGAACTCTTGGTCATAAGTGCTCCACTTCTGCCTTGCTTCACTTAACTTCTCGCTGAAGAAGGCCACAGGTCGCTTTTCTTGGGAAAGAACAGCCCCAATACCAACTCCACTAGCATCACATTCAACCTCAAAAACCTTCTCGAAGCTAGGTAGAGCTAGAACTGGAGTAGTGCACAACTTCTCCTTAATCACCATGAAGCTGTTGTTCGCTGCTTCTCCCCACAAGAACTTTCCTTTCTTCAAGCACTCGGTGATTGGCGCCACAATAGTGCTAAAATTTCGAATGAATCGCCTGTAGAAAGTGGCCAATCCATGGAAACTTCGCACCTCAGTAACTGTTTTGGGAATTGGCCAATCACGAATGGCGCGAACTTTGTCCTCATCCACGTGTATACCATCAGCACTCACCACATAGCCCAAGAACAATAAGCTGTTCGTCAAGAAACTGCACTTCTTGAGTTGTATGTACAGCTTATTTTCTTGCAGCACCATCAATACTTGGCGCACGTGCCCCACATGCTCATCCTCTGTCTTGCTGTAGATAAGTATGTCGTCGAAATAAACGACGACAAACTGTCCCGTGAAAGGTCTCAACACCTGGTTCATCACCCGCATGAAAGTACTTGGAGCGTTAGAAAGGCCGAATGGCATAACCAACCATTCATAGAGGCCATCCTTGGTTTTGAACGCAGTTTTCCACTCATCTCCAGGCCGGATACGAATCTGATGGTACCCACTTCGTAGATCAATCTTTGAGAACCACTTGGACCCATCCAGCATGTCTAGCATATCATCCAGCCTAGGTATTGGAAACCTATACCGAATGGTGATCTTGTTGATGGCGCGACTGTCCACACACATACGCCAACTCCCATCTTTCTTTGGTGTCAGCAATGCCGGAACCCCACAAGGACTCAAGCTCTCTCGTATATGGCCCTTCTGCAATAACTCCTCTACTTTTTCCCTCAGAATCTCATTCTCCTTCGGACTCATGCGATAGTGTGGTAAATTGGGCAGACTTGCCCCAGGCACCAAGTCACTCTGATGTTGAATGTCCCTCATTGGCGGAAGCTCGTTTGGCACGTCATCTGTAACCAGTTCCTCAAATTCCTCCAACAAGGGATGTATCTTCTTAGGTACAGCAACTGCAGCCATGGTCTTATCCTCTAACACCAACGATTTCACCACCATAGCATAAATCTGTTTAGACTCCTTAAAATCTGTCACAAAATCAGCTTCTGAACTGGCAACTGTTAGAAACGATGGTTGCTGCACCTTTGGCTTGACCGACACCTTTTGATTGGAAGGAACCATAACAACCTTACAGGCCTCCCAATTAAAAGAGTAGGTGTTGTCACGACCCTTGAACACCACGTCCATATCAAACTGCCAGGGCCTTCCTAACAGTATGTGGCTAGCATCCATCTCAATAACATCACAAGCAACCTCAGCCTTATAAAATTTTCCAATGGAAAGGGGAATTTTACAAACTTCGGTTACCTTTACTGTTGGGCCCTTCTTGATCCACCCAATGCTGTAAGGTGAAGGATGGGGCTCCGTCGGCAACTTCAGATGGTCCACCAGTCTTTTTGCCACAAAATTCTCGCAACTACCACTATCTACAATCAGGTCACACACCTTCTGGTTGATTGAACAGCTTGACCGAAAGATGTTGTGACGCTGAGTGTGATCTTCTGATTTTGGCGCAAACAGTACCCTCTGCACCACGCAGTTGACTCGATCCCCATCTTCCTCTGCATAGTCAACTTCATACTCATCATTCCAGTCACCCACTGCTCCATCAGCATCTTCTTCTTCTTCCTCTGCCAAGGCCAACTTTCGTTCTGGACAATTCCTAGAACGGTGCCCAGGCTTTTGACACCTGTAGCACTTCTCAGGCATGGGCTTGGCATAAGGATTCGGCGCCTTCGCCGCCGCGTTTCTGCTGGAACTGCTTGTCTGACTGCCACCTCCAAATTTCGCTCCATCACCATCTGCAGCCTTTGGTTGAAACGTCGACTTCCCCCTAGATTCAGGAGGAATGGACGATTCTGTAGTGTTACGACGGTATCCTGAGTATGCTGGTTTGCGGTCACGCTCCAACCGTTCGGCCTTCAATGCTAGGTTGTAGGCTTCATCCACATCCCACACTGTCTGCAACCCAATCTGATCCCGTATTGACTGCTTCAACCCATTAAGATACCTGGCTACTTTCTGTCCGTCCGACTCGTACAGATTATTACGATCTGCGAGTCGATTAAATTCAGCCGTGTAATCAAACACAGACTTGTTCCCCTGTCTGCAGTTTTGATAGGCATGAAAAAGGTGTTGCTCGTAATCAGGGGGTAAAAACCTGTCCATCATGAGTTGTCTCATCCTGCGCCACGTTCGCACAGAATCCTTTCCTTGCCTTCGTCGCTTTGTCTGCAACTGGTCTCACCAAACTGCAGCGCCGCTTTTCAGTTTGTAAGCGACCATCTTGACCCTCTTTGAGTCTGGAATTCCCATCATGTAAAGGAATCGATCAACTTCCGAAAGCCAGTCCAAGAACCCTTCAATTTCGAGATTACCGCTGAACATGGGAAGGTCCACCTTCACACGATATTCATCGAACAATTGCTGCGGACGTTCTTGTGGATGGTTTTCTATCGCTTCTACTTCTGGTTCTGATTCTTCTTCACTGTCTGCATGATTAGTCGGGCGTCTCCCGACTACAATTCGGTTATCGGGTTGGCGTTGGGCAAATCCCACCGCGTGTGCCCGATCCTGGTTAAGAGGACGGCGTTGGGCAACTCCCACCGCGCGATTCTCTTCAACCTCTGCTGGTCTCTGGTTTTGGAGAAGAGTCAACTGCAGTTGTTGCAGCGTTTCTTGAATTGCCGTTAACTGAGTTTGTTGTTCTTCTACCGTCGCCCTTAGATCAGCAAGCCCCTGAGCAACGTCACGAGTTGTGTCATCAACTTTGTTAGGTGCCATCGAGCCAGAAACGATCTTGCTCTGATACCACTTGACGCAGCGGAATTCACGAGAGAATAGTTAACGTACTATTCCAAACGAGATAGGTTCTCGAATCCACGAGATGTTCTTGAATCCACAAGAAAAGAGAGAAAATTCTCAAAGTTGTATTGATTGAATAATAAAAGTTGCATATGCCATAGGCTTACAATGATACTTATAGGGCCAAAGTAATCCTAATCCAACTAGGAATGAAATAGCAAATCCTAATCCAACTAGGAATCAAATAACATACCCTAATCCAACTAGGAATAAAAATACTCTAGAACACTTATTTCTAAAATTGGAGACTTCCTAACAAAATTAATAAATAAAAATAAGGAAACTTAAAACACTACTTGTAATTTTGCTTCAGCCCACCAAGTTTGGGCCTATTCCGGGCTCGTCGATAAATTGCCGAAATTGGCAATTTTCTATTAGAAGTTGCTTGGGCCTCTTAGGCTTCGACTGGTCCAATTGATCATAGAATTGGGCCGCTACTTGTTCTGCATCATCTTCTTTCTTGTCCCTTAGCTCCTTATTTTGTCTGTCTCTTTTCTTGTATCAAGCACACGTCATGTACTCAATAATTTTCCAAGCTTTGCCTACAGCAAACAAGAACAACGTGCTTTTGTTTTGCATGTTTACTCCATCTACTCCATGTCAGAGAATTATCCGACCCACACGTCTTCTTTTTGTTTCTTATTTTTGTTCACGAACACGCGAGTACAAAAACCATGCAGAACATCCCTTTTTTTTTTTTTTTTTTTTTTGCACCAACCTATTTGGATTATTTTTTTGTTTTTCACAACAACAAAACCCATGTAGTAGCAAAACTTTTTCCGAAGCACGGTGCTATGTCCGCAAAAAATACCTTTGCTTTTCTGACAAAGCTTTGCAATCCCAAAACAAATGCCACTGTTTGCTTTCTTCTTGTTTAAAGATTTTCAAGACTGCTTGTGATTAGAATTTTCACAATGCGGAGCAAAGATTTTATTTCCTGACCCAACTGCTGTCTTAAAAATTACGCGCATGACTTTGCACCTACGCAGAAAGCAACGAAATACTTTTCTTCGTGTATTTGCACAAGTCCTCACGATCTGATCTTGTTTTGTATGTTTCCACAGGTGCAAGGGGTCTTGGTCTCAACTATTGAACAACTGTCCGAGCTCGTGTCCCGATTTTCTGAACAGTTTTTTAACCTCTTTGTGTGATAAACATAGTTTGAACTTATTTCAAACAGACATGTTGTGAATCCTTCCTTGGTTTTGACTATTGCTTTTTTTGTTTTGCAGGCTTTGGTGTTTTGCAATTGGTAGCTTCTTTGGCTTGAAATTCTGTGACTTCTGGTAGTCCTCTAAGCTTTGAGGCTCTCGCTGTATCTTCTAGCTCTAAGGCTCCGCAGCATCTTCGAGCTTTAAGGCTCCGCCGTTTCTTCGAGCTCTAAGGCTCTGCTGGATCTTCGAGCTCAAGGCTCCGTCGTACCTTCGAGCTCTAAGGCTCCGCCGTTTCTTCGAGCTTTAAGGCTCCGCCGAATCTTCGAGCTTAAGGCTCCGCCGGATCTTCGAGCTTTAAGGCTCCGCCGGATCTTTGAGCTTAAGGCTCCGCAGCAATCTCTCTTCGGGTTTAAGGCCCCGCAGCAACCTCTTCGAGTTTAAGGCTCTGCAGCAACCCTCTCTTCGAGTTTAAGGCTCCGCAGCAATCTCCCTTCGGGTTCAAGGCCCCGTAGCAACCTCTTTGGGTTTAAGGCCCCGCAGCAATCTCTTCGTGTTTAAGGCTCCGCAGCAACCCCCTCTTCGAGTTTAAGGCTCCAGTGTATCTTCGAGCTTAAAGCTCTGCCGTTTCTTCAAGCTTTAAGGCTCCGCCAGATCTTCGATCTGAAGGCTCTGCCACTACTTCTACCTCTTCGAGCTTAAGGCTTCGCGACTTCTACCTCTTTGAGTTGAAATTTGCCAAGGAAGAGATCCACAAAGGTTGCTGCAATAGTGAAGCAAATCTATGCTATACCACGAAGGTCCTTGAAGCTTGCTAGATGTTGAAGCCTGTTAGATATTGAAGCCCGTTAGATATTGAAGCCCGTTGATGCCACACCATGGAGTTGAAGCCTACTAGATATTGAAGCCTGCTGATGCTACGCCATGGAGTTGAAGCCTGCTAGATATTGAAGTCTGCTGATACCACGCCATGGAGTGACTTGAAGCATGCTATGATGTTGAAGCCAACGCCTTGCACGGAAGGTTCTGCAGTTGGAGTGCCCAAATCAAAAGCGAATGAGGGTGAAGGAGCGGCTCTACCTTCTACCATCATCCATGGAGTTTGAAGGAGTTGTGCAAGAAGGAGGTCAATGCAAATGAACTACTCTACCTTGTGCAATCATCCATGAAGTTTGAGGGATCACAACAAGAGCACATCAAGGCAAAGGAGTGCCCCGACCTTCTTCCACCTCCATGGAGTTTGAAGGGTTTATGCAAAAGCAAGCCAAGGCAAGAGAGCGACCTTCTGCCATCACCTGAGAAGTTGAAGGGATTATAGCAGAAGAAAGCAAAGGCAAGAGAGCGACCTTCTGCCATCACTTGAGAAGTTGAAGGGATTGTAGCAGAAGCAAGCAAAGGCAAGAGAGAAACCCCCTTTTTTTGCAGTGCAGTATCTAAGGAGTTTGAGGGACCATAGAAGAAGCAGGCCAAACTAAGAGAATGACTCTGTTTGCTAAACACCCACGGAATTGGAGGCGTCATAGGAGAAGCAATCCACGGCAAGGGATCAACTCTGCTTCCTTCAATCATCCATGAAACTGGAGGAGACACTTTGACTTGGAGTCTCAATTTTAACGATGAGACAAAGGATGTACCAGTTCTTTTGAAAAGTCAAATGAACAATCCGTCCATACAATCCATCACATGTTGCATTATTTGATTTGGTTGACTGAACTCAGAATTTTAGTCTAAGTTGCCTACGTACCCCAAAAGGGATCAAGTCAAACATAGTTCATGTTTTGATTTTTTTTTAATTTTGAATTTTTTTTTGTTGTTTGCCGTCCACAGTTTAAACTCATGCGGGCCAGGAGTAACTCGCAATTTAGGCTCTTGCGTCATGGAGTGTTGTAGAATCTTCAAGTTTTTGAAGATGGCAGACAGTTTAGGCTCTTATCCTGGAGAACGTTTGAATTTGATGTGCTTTGAGGATTAACCTGCTGAGTTGGTGGAGCTATGAGGCTTGAAGGCTCAAAGACTGTGGTGATCGAGTATGATGTTGCTTCATCTTCGTCCTCGTCATAGTTGTACTCCGATTTTGGTGAACCAACAGAAGAATCAGACTCTTCGAAGGAAGGCTCTCCTCTTGCTTTTAATTCAATTGAAGAAGAGTTTTCTTGACGCCATTCATCTTGCCACTCTGGATCACCGTCATATTCTTTATCAGAAATTGCAACAGTAAGCTCCATGTCATGAGCTCGCGTGACCAATTCTTCAAAAGTTTTTGGTTTTATGCCTTGCAAAATGTATTGAAGGCTCCAACACATTCCTTTGGTGCACATTTCTATGGCCGAGGCTTCTGATATGCGATCCTTGCAATTAAGGCTCAAGCTTCTCCATCTATTGATGTATTCAATGACTAACTCATCTTCTTGTTGAAGAGTGTTGCTAAGTTCAGTTATGTTGACAATGCGCCGTGTGCTGAAAAACCTATTGAGGAAATCCCGATGCAATTGGTCCCAACTGTCTATGGAATTCGGCTCCAAGTCTATGTACCAGTCAAAAGCATAACCTTTTAATGATCGTACAAATTGTTTGACGAGCAAATCTCCATCTGTTGCAGCACTGCTACATGTCTCCACGAAGTGTGCAACATGTTGCTTGGGATTACCCATTCCATCGAATTGCAAAAATTTTGGAGGCTAATAATTTTCTGGCATCTTCAGTTGTTCTATCCTCCGTGTGTATGGCTTCATGTATGATCGAAAAACTTGAGAACTCCTCGCATCCTTTTCAGCAATTGCCCCCAATATGAATTCCTTCAATTGATCAACAGGGATCAATCCATCATTGGAAACTTGAATTTTGCTACTTGAAGTCTCTGAGTTTGTGGAGACTTTGAGTACTTTGTGTGAAATACCTTCCCGTGAAACTAAGAAAATTTCTTCTGGAGTAGTTTCTTGCGAGGTCTTGAAGATTTCTTCTTGAGCAATTTCAGGCGAAGTTTTGAGAACTTCATGCAGAGTTTCGGTAGGAAAAGATGCAGACGAATGTTTTGAGCTACACCTTGACATTCTCACTTGATCCACCTTATCTGAAAGCTCTTTCAGTTGAGTAGTTTGTCGTTCATCATGCTTCACAAGCTTTTCAAGAGTCTTGGTCAACGTCGCAATTTGTTCCTCAAAGGTAGACGATTGCACCATCATGACTGGCATGACTTCATCATCTGGGCAGCCAGCAGACTTGAAGTGTAGATCTTCACAAGGTGCGGGACGTACAGATTTGTTGCTTTTTGTCGACCTTTGGAAGATGGCATGACACTTGTTCACCCATCGAGCGGTTGACTTCTTTTGCCCCCAATATGCTTGAGATGATGCACGATTTGCTTGGTGTCGTGGAAGATGCAGTCTTATTTTCTCCAGACATATTTGACGACGTGTAAACTTTAAAGTTGATTTGGAAAGAGAAGAGATGAGAGGCAGAAACTGTCCCACCGGGCGTGCCAAAATTTGTATCACACAAATTTCGAGTCTACGAAAAAGACAGAAATTTGATGGATGAAATTAGGGTTTACAATCTCTGTAACAATTTCTAATAAAAGAAAATAATCCTCTGATTCTTCTCTTCAAGAGTTTGATTCGAGGGCTTGGTGCTTGTTCTCGAATTGAACGGCGAGATCCTCTTTGATCTTTGCGAAGATGACGGTGAATTTTGACGGATTTTGACTTGAGGGCTTTGAAGCTTCTTCTCAAGTTGATTTACTTGATCTTCTTCAATTTCGTTGAAAAAGATGACGAATTTGTGACCGTTGACTTGAGGGCAGTCGAGCTTCTTCTCAAATCGGTCTTTGAGATCTTCTTCAATTTGGTTGAAGGAGATGCAGATTTGCAGATGTTGATTTGAGGGCTTTGGAGCTTGGACTCAAATCGGAGCTTGAGATCTTCTTCAATTTGGTAGAAGGAGATTGATGACTTGTGGATTTGGCTTGAGCGATCTTCAGAGCTTTGAAGCTTTGATCTGAAGAAACGTCTTGCTTGATGTGGATTTGAAGAATTCTGAAGGGCTTTAGAGGCTTGATCTTCAGAGCTCTGAAGCCTGTGTGTTGGATTTCAAGGAATTCTGAAGGGCTTTGAGGCTTGATCTTCAGAGCTTTGGATGCCTTGGAATTGTTGAAGACTTGAAGAAATTCTGAAGGGCTTTGAGGCTTGATCTTCAGAGCTGTTGAAGCTTCAGTGTCTTGATGTCTTCAAAATATGAGAGAGAGCACCTCTATTTATAGGGATGTAAAATGGAGAGTTATGGCAAGACTGCAATTCTTTCCATACTTTTCTCTCTAATTATTTCCTTATTTGATTTAAAGGAAAATAAATAAAACTTAAAAAATATCTTTCTTCTTATTTATTTTAAGAAAGATAATTATATATGAAGAGATATATAATTTATTACACCAAGTGGCACAATTTGATTGGCCAGACTTGATAAATTAATAACTGCATCATTTTGACACGTGGCTCCATTTAATTGGTCCTCACACATATCTCTGACTTTTGACTTGTAAACACGTGGCATCATTTGATTCGCCATTTATCATGTTTAGTCTTTTGACCTACGGACACTTGGCAGCATTTAATTGGCTTGTCCGTAAAACTTTGACTTTGACTTGTGACACTTGGCAACATTTAATTAGTCAATTTATGTGCCCTAGCAACACGTGGCAGCTTGTGATAGGCCAGAAATTTTACGTGTCTACACCGGTAATTATGGTTTGGTTACTGGTTCTCAATTTAAGAACCACAGTTAAAACCAAACCAGATCGTATAATATTAATATATATATATATATGAGCAAGGACGCCTATTAGAAAAGCTGAAGAAAATCTCCAAAAAATAAGGCAAAGAGTACGACAGCACTACAACTGGGGAGAGGGAGAGAGAGAAAAGGGAAAAAGACGTGCACCTAGCTCCTCCTCGACCAAAACCGTCGCTGGAACAGTATATCGACAAGAGGAGGACTGTAGTTGATTCACGTCACAAGTACTACCAATAGTGTTGCACCTCTTCCTCGCTGAGAAGGAATATAGGTATAGATAGGTGTAGATCACAACTGCAACAACAGTAAACGATGACGCATTAACAACGCTACAAATACGGCCTAGCACCTGCAAATCCAAAATCTGCCCTACGAAAGTGCTCCTCGGATTGTATTGATCGCCAAAAAATAGAGGGAGAGAGAGAAGAACAGAGGGGAAAAAGTCCCATAAAATACGGCACCAAATAGGGAAAAAAGGAACCCTCAATGAGTCGGTGGATTTTAAAAGAGAACTAAATAATAGAGGGAGTGCGAATACCTACACTAACCCCAAGCCTACAGCTTGACCTACCAAAAAAAGAAGGGTGTTTTCGTCCACAAGTAGCAAAAATGGCATGCCATCCTTGGTTCTTATATAAGAAGGTTTATATATATATAAGAACCGAACCAAAACCGATCCGGTCTTGCGGTTTGGATCCGGACAGGTTCTTCATGTGTATTAGTTAGCTTTTGGTTCTCAATTTCTAAAACCGATCAAAATGGTCCAGTTACTAGATTTGTAGAGAACCGGTCCAATCCGGACCTTGTGCACCCCTATTTTGTACTTTGATTTTTGTTTCAAACTTCAAAGGGAGAAAATCTGGTTGTAGATCTACGATTCTACCCCTAAATCTACAACGAACAATTGTAGAGCCAGCGATGATGGAGGCTCCAATGGCGACGACGGCTCAGGCAACGGACAACGAGTCTCCCCCTAGAGCTGAATTTGCAAAGCTACGAGCATTCTTCCATTTATGACGTTGTTGGAGCTGATTTGCAAAATCTTGAACGAGATTCACGGTTCTAGTATCTCAGCCGATATTTTCTAGAATGACCGGTAAGGACTGAAAGTGGGGACGGGACAAAAATATAGGTGGGTGGTTTCGTTTATAGCCAAATCTGGTACGTACCGGCCAGTACGGTACGGATTGACATCCTTGAATTGGATGCCACGTAAGAAAAATTAAACGAAACCTAACGTCCAACTCATCAAATTCCATTAGTAAGTTGACGGATTGAGATGGTAGGACTAGATTTGATTAACGGAAGCAAAGTTCAAGAGTAAAATTTTGTTTTTTATAGTTTAGAAGTATATGAGGCATTTCTAGTAAGAGCTCCCTTATATAGGCTACGGTGCGGAATTTTTCATTCGATATCGAATTTCAACGATCCGAACCATTAGATATGTTTAAAGCGTGTTTTTAAGGTCCAACGTGAGGATTCGTCAAAAAAAAAAAAAAAAAAGGAAGGGCTTGATCCGATCAATTTTCAAGAAAAATGTACATATACATGTTTTATCGTAATAAAAATGTAATAAATTTTCAATGAATTGCAGATATAGGTGACAACTTACCAGTTGGTCAAACCCCCGCAACTTTGTAACAACACCAATACATGCACTGCAAATCCTTCTGACTTACCCGCAACTAATATTCAAACTCGGGTGCTTTTTTTCCCCATCTCACATTATTTAGAAAATAGGGATGAATAAAAAAAATTCCCATGGTTGGGTGATATTGGTAGAAGATTAAAAAACTTACTATCATAGGTTTTTTTTAAAATTAAATCAGCCCGCCTTTTTTAATTAATACACTGATCAAATTAGTTCACAATTTAAAAAGGGCAATCATAGTTTGGTAATAATGGTTTTGTCGAAAATTTACTCCTAAACTTTTCTTTGAGAATTGTCTGGTGAAATTTACGAAAATGGTGTGAAGTTAAAGCTGTATATGAAGAGCTTTGAAATTGTAAGGGCGGGAAAATAGTGGAAAAACAAAACGTGGTGATGTGTTAGATAGTGGATTGAGGTTACGGAATTTCCCTTCAGCCCAACTAACAACCCTACCATTTTTCTAAGGACCACGTGGGTTTAAGTAACCGAAAAAGGCCACGTGAAACGCTCGTGCACAACCACTAGTAAAGTATAAAAAGTTGAAGAAAAGAGGAGGTAAATTATAAAATATTCCCTCAATATGTCACGTCCGGTCTCTATTTTGGAGGTTTAGAACTTTTTGAAGATGCTCTAAGGAATTGTTTAGGGAAAATGACCAAAACATGGTGGGGAAAATTATGCCAAAAACATGGGCATGGTTTGGCAAATGACCAAAACATGACAAACAAACAAAAAAAAAATTCCACATACATGGCATTTTAGACTTGTAGTACTGGCAATACCCCTCATCTCTCTCTCTTCATCCCCTTATCATACAAAATTATAGATACAGAGACGATAATGGAGACCACCCAAAAATGAACAGTTTCTTCTCCAAGAAACCTATTAGAAACTCCATTTCCATGCCTTTTCTGCATCTCTCTTCTCAAAGAAACACATTGAACAAGGCAGAAGTCGCTCAAGGGCCAGAGATTCTTGGGCCTCGTCATGCGGGAACCAAGTTTCAATGGTGGTGGCCACCAATCTCATCTTCGGCTCATTCAAGACATTTTGTCATTATCAAATTCAAACAACTCTAATTAACACGTTGAACCATACATTTCATATTCAAACTCAAACTCTGGTCCTTTTTCGACGTTCATTCGGCATCATAGGGAAGGGTTGAGAGCTGACCCAAGTGTTCTATCAGACGGTCTGAGTTTGTGTGTGTGTCCAAAGACTATCACTTGGAATTCAAGCTCATTGCTTGGTAGTTGAAAATGGATGTTTGAGCAATGTTTATATTGGTAGTTCTTTGATCAGCTTGTACTTCAAATGTGGCGATCTAAGCTATGCATACCAAGTGTTCGATGAAATGCCCGTGAAAAATGTAGTATCGTGGACGACAATCATCTCCGGGTTTGCCCAGGAGTGGCAGGTTGATGAGCTTTATCATTGAACTCAACTATGAATTCCAATGATTTTACACGAACTAGTCCTTTGAGTGCTTGCACGGGCAGTGGGTCTCTTAGAAAGGGGAAGAGTGCCCATTGTCAAGTGATTAAGACTGCATTCTAGTGCAACGTGCAATGTTATTGTCAAATGGTGCCATTTTTTTTTTTCACATAAAGTGCAAAATCTGTTCATGCAAGGAGCAAGGGTTGTTTCAAAAAAAAGAAGAAAATAAAAAATTTGATCCTATTTTGTTTTGAAATACCATTTAGTTATTTAAAACAAATAAAATGATAAAAACTCTGAACTGGGGCACCCCAATTCGTGCATAACTAGGGTGTCCCCAGAATTGCAGAACTCGGGTGCCCCCAGAATTGGTGCACTAGAGCGCCCTAGTTTATTAAGTATTTGAAAATTTCATATTTTTTATGGAAAAAATGATTTTATTCCTCTTTTGTTACATTTCCAGTAAAATAAAATACATAAAATGATGATAACGAATAATAAAAATACTACAAAATAATTTAAAATCGAAATTAACTAAATTAATTTTGAATTGCAAAGAACTTGGGCGCCCCAAATAGGCGGGAATTTGGGCACCCTAGTTCTAATTAATTATTAAAACTTATTTCCCCCCTCATTTTTAGTTCTGATGAGGTATTTTGAAGAATCATTTTTAAAAATTTTATAATGGTTTTTAATTTAAGAAAATCATGATTTGAAAAAGGGATATTATTATTTCTTCAAAAAGTTTTCAAAAGAAAATATTTAAAATTGGAGAAAATAAATCAAACTAACTATGAAATTACTTAAATAATAGAAAATAATAAATTTGATCATATTTTGATTTGAAATGCCATTTAATTATTTAAAAAAAATGATAAAAATTATGAGCTGGGGCACCCCAATTTGTGCATAACTAAGGTGCCCCCAGAATTGCAGAATTCGGGTGCCCCCAGAGTTGGTGAACTAAGGCGCCCTAGTTTATTAAATATTTGAAAATTTCATATTTTTTTATGTAAAAAATGATTTTATTCCTCTTTTGTTACATTTTCAGTAAAATAAAATGCATAAAATGATGATAACGAATAATAAAAATGCTACAAAATAATTTAAAATCGAAATTAACTAAATTAATTTTGATTTGCAAAGAACTTGGGCGCCCCAAATAGGCGGGAATTTGGGCACCCTAGTTCTAATTAATTATTAAAACTTATTTTCCCCCTCATTTTTAGTTCTGATGATGTCTTTTGAAAAATCATTTTTAATAATTTTAAAATGGTTTTTAATTTAAAAAAAATCATGATTCGAAAAAGAGAGATTGTTATTTCTTCAAAAAGAAAAAGAAGTTTTCAAAAGAAAATGTTTAAAATTGGTGAAAATAAATCAAACTAACTATTAAGTTATTCAAATAGTAGAAAATAATAAATTTGATCCTATTTTGATTTGAAATACCATTTAATTATTTAAAACAAATAAAATGATAAAAATTATGAACCAGAGCACCCCAATTCGTGCATAACTAGGGTGTCCCCAGAATTGAAGAACTGTGTCCCCAGAAATGGTGCACTAGGGCGCCCTATTTTATTAAGTATTTGAAAATCTTGTATTTTTTATTAAAAAATGATTTTATTCCTCTTTTGTTACATTTTCAGAAAAATAAAATGCATAAAATAATGATAATAAACAATAAAAATGCAACACAATAATTTAAAATCGAAATTAACTAAATTAGTTTTGATTTGCAAAGAACTTGGGCGCCCCAAATTGGAGGGAATTTGGGCACCCTAGTTCTAATTAATTATTAAAATTAAATTTCCACCTCATTTTTAGTTTTGATGATGTCTTTTGAAAAATCATTTTCAATAATTTTAAAATAATTTTTAATTTAAGAAAATCATGATTTGAAAAGGGGAGATTATTATTTCTTCAAAAAGAAAAAGAAGTTTTCAAAAGAAAATATTTCAAATTGGGGAAAATAAATCAAACTAACTATTAAGTTATTTAAATAGCAGAAAATAAAAAATTTGATCCTATTTTGATTTGAAATACCATTTAGTGATTTAAAACAAATAAAATGATAAAATCTCTGAACTGGGGTACCCCAGCAATAGTACACTCTATTTCTGAAATAATCAATTTGGAAGATGAAGTGAGAGCCACTCTCTCTGTGAGAGTGGTCTAGTATATGGAGTGGATCACAGCTATCCTCCATTTTTTTTTACCTGCTAGTTGCATTCAACCCGACAGTGTGGGTGTTTTTCTTTTAGTAGTGGACTCTGAAATTGGATTCACGTGATCTAACAAGTCCAAACCGTGCTGGGCCTAAATTTAATTCATACAAGTGCCTACAAAATGTAAAAATGGGGAAATGTTTCTTCACCATCACTAGTGAGGGAGGAGAAACACTCAAAATCTACAAAAAGTAACACTTTGCAACTCAAATGCATGAAACCGTGGTGTTTTGAGCAGAGTCATGGAGTACCATGGTAAAGAGGATGGTTGAGATTCACATCCATTAGTGAAGAGTGATTGTCATGGAGACCTACAAAGGACAATTGAGCTGTCCTTGTCTCTAGGACAGCCCCCCAGAGATGAGCTACAAAATGAAAACCTAGGGACATCCCGGTGCACGAATTCTGGGAGCACCCGAGTTCTACAATTCTGGTATTTGTTTTAAGTAATTAAATGGTATTTCAAATCAAAATAGGATCAAATTTTTTATTTTCTGCTATTTAAATAATTTCATAGTTAGTTGGATTTATTTTCCCCAATTTTAAATATTTTCTTTTGAATACTTCTTTTTCTTTTTGAAGAAATAACAATCTCTCTTTTTCAAATCATGATTTCCTTAAATTAAAAACCATTTTAAAATCATTAAAAATAATTTTTCAAAAGACATCATCAAAACTAAATATGAGGAGGAAAATAAATTTTAATAATTAATTAGAACTAGGGTGCCCAAATTCCCTCCAATTTGTGGTGCCCAAGTTCTTTGCTAATCCAAATTAATTTAGCTAATTTTGATTTTAAATTATTTTGCCACATTTTTATTGTTTATTATCATCATTTTATGCATTTTATTTTACAGAAAATGTAACAAAAGAGGAATAAAATCTTCTTTTACATCAAAAATACGAAATTTTCAAATATTTAATAAACTAGGGCGCCCTAGTTAACCAATTCAGGGGGCACCCGTGTTCTGCAATTCTGGGGGCACCCTACTTATGCATAAATTGGGGTGCCCTAGTTCATAATTTTTATCATTTTATTTTTTTAAAATAATTAAATGGTATTTCAAATCAAAATATGATCAAATTTATTAATTTCTGTTATTTAAATAATTTCATAGTTAGTTTGATTTATGTTCACCAATTTTAAATATTTTCTTTTGAAAGCTTCTTTTTCTTTTTGAAGAAATAACAATCTCGCTTTTTCAAATCATGATTTTCTAAAATTAAAAACCATTTTAAAATCATTAAAAATAATTTTTCAAAAGACATCATCAAAACTAAATATGAGGAGGAAAATAAATTTTAATAATTAATTAGAACTAGGGTGCCCAAATTTCCTCCAATTTGGGCCGCCCAAGTTTTTTGCAAATCAAAACTAATTTAGTGAATTTCGATTTTAAATTATTGTGTTGCATTTTTATTGTTTATTATCATCATTTTATGCATTTTATTTTGCTGAAAATGTAACAAAAGAGGAATAAAATAATTTTTTACATCAAAAATACGAAATTTTCAAATACTTAATAAACTAGGGCACCCTAGTGCACCAATTATGGGGCCACTCGAGTTCTTCAATTCTGGGGACACCCTAGTTATGCACGAATTGGGGTGCCCTGCTTCATAATTTTTATCATTTTAGTATTTGTTTTAAATAATTAAATGGTATTTCAAATCAAAATAGGATCAAATTTATTATTTTCTGCTATTTTTTAATTTCGATTTAAAGTTATTTTGTCGCATTTTTACAGTTTATTATCACCATTTTATTTGCTTGATTATTGCATACAATTTCATTAAAAAATATTCTGCAAAATATTATTCTTTTTGCAACTCAGAATTAATTTTGTTGATTTCAATTTAAAATTATTTTGTCGCATTTTTACTATTTATTATCATCATTTTATGCATTTTATTTGCTTTATTATTACATTCAATTTCATTAAAAAATGGTTTGTAAAATATTATTATTCTTTGCAATTCAAATCTAATTTCTTTAGTTTCGACTTCAAATTATTTTGTCGCATTTTTACTGTTTATTTTCATCATTTTATGCATTTTATGCATTTTATTTGTTTGATTATCGAATAAAATTTCACAAAAAAATATTCTGCAAAATATTTTTCTTCTTTGAAACTCAAAATTAATTTTGTTGATTTAAATTTAAAATTATTATGTCGCAATTTTACTGTTTACTATAATCATTTTATGCATTTTATTTGCTTGATTGTTGCATACAATTTGATGGAAAAATATTCTACAAAATATTATTCTTCTTTGCAATTCAAAATTAATTTTGTTGATTTCGATTTAAAATTATTTTGTCTCATTTTTACGGTTCAGTATCACCATTTTATGCATTTTATTTGCTTGATTATTACATACAATTTCATTAAAAAATATTCTGCAAAATATTATTAGGGGGAGTTAATTAGACATCCCGTTAGAATATTTTCCTTAGAATGCCATCCCATGCGTTTTGAATCTTTATGATTCCATCCTGAATTTTTGAAAAACCCAAAAAAGCCCTTGAACAGGTTTTTTGACCCTTGTATTTCATATATCATATTAACAGTTTTTTTTTTTCCTTTTAAGAATTTTTGACATCCTAAAAATTATCCCAAACATTTCCTTTTAAAAACCTTTCCCTATCCTCCCGTTGAAAGAACTTTCCCAAATCAAAACCTCCCATTTCCTATCCCATTTCCATTCCCTATTCTTCCGTTGAAACTGTTTCCTAACCTATCCAAATCTAACTAATTTCCATCTATTTCCATCCCATTTTCCATCTCATTCCTCAATCCCGGATTTTGCGCTACCAAATCCCCTATAACCCAGATTGGCAACGTCCCACCATCCTATTTTCAGCGATTTTCAGAAACCCCAGAATGTGAAGAACCCAAAACCGAAGCATCATACGGCGGCGACTCCGGGCAAAAACCACCGTGTATAACCCTTACCGGTGGTCGAAGAAGACGACACAGTCATGGCTCGTAAGTTGATTTCTTGGTTTTACAATCCATTTTTTTTTTTAACGCCGGCGACTCCGGCCAAAAACCACCGTGTATAACCCTTACCGGTGGTTGAAGAAGACAGCACAGTCATGGCTCGTAAAAACCACCGTGTATAACCCTTACAGGTTTTATGACTCTCCACGATTGTTTTCCAATCTGTGGATTTTTTACACTGCATTTCATGGATTTTGGAGAGTCTAGATGGGGTTAATCATGGCTCGTAAGCTTCTTTTTCCAATCCAAAGAGGTTTATGGTTTTTTAGTATTATGAGTAGAATTAGTTTGCAATGGTAATAAGTTCAGAAATTATTTTGGGGAGAAAAGGCATGCAATTTGCCTGTAAGTTTTTTTACCATCCCATTTAATGGATGTTGGGGATTTGAGATAATGGATTATTGATTTAGCATTTTATATGTAGACAGTTAAAAATGGTGAATCGTTGAACCATGTTTATTGAACACAATTATACGGGATTCATAGCATGGAATATTAATTTACCATTTTTATGGGTATTGAAAGTTTCGATATAGAAGTGCAGGGGTTGATGCTGCTTTGGACAATGATGGTGGTCATGCATCCACCAAAAAACGGAAAATTTTTGTCAGAGGAAAGAAGGGGCCATGATAAAGAAGCCTCAAAAGACGGAACTCATTAAAAAAAAAAACGGGTGGAGTGCGTGATAAACCTCTCTTATCAAGCCTAGGTGGCATAATGAATTTACTTAAGCACCTGAACTTGAGAAATTGCCACATTGAAGTTTTGATTTACCATCTTCGAACATTAGTATGGGATCAATGGAAAGCCAATAAACTATGTTTCCATTTCATTTTTAAATGGTATGTGGACACACTGGACAATTAGGTACCCCCATGTCTTTTAAAATGAAAAAGGGAATTGAATACAGTAAATATGGTTTCTTGATTTACCATATTCACGAGTTTGGAAACCATACATTAATATGGTTTCTTGAATTATCATCTTCACTGGTTTGATACATAAAAAAATGGATTGGAGAATTTTTCTTTCAAAACATGATAAATGAATACACTATGTTTGTCTCTTAACCAGTTCTCCTTGCAACCAAGAATAATCTATGTGGGTTCTTTACTTGCTTGGGACTAGAAAAGTTTAAATTCAAATTCTCTTGCTGGTATGGAAATGAATCAGCCGATCTTCTTGATTGGGGTTAGAAAATTTGAAATTGGAATTGAAACAAGTAAGGAAATGAAATAGCCATGTTCAAAATTGAAACGAGTAAGGAAATGAAACCCACTCAAAGATAGGATTTCCGGAATTAGTGGAATAAATAAATGACGTGATTAAAGGAATGGAAAACAGGATGATTTAGTATTAGAATATATTATTAATAAAAATATATACACTAAAGTAATTAATAAGAGGCATAATGGTCAAAATTTAAATTACAGGATTGAATCATAAAGATTCAAAAGCCATAGGGTGGCATCCTAAGGATATTATTGAAAGAGGATGGCAAATTAAATTTATCCTAAGGAAAATAAATTTTAATAATTAATTAGAACTAGGGTGCCCAAATTTCCTCCAATTTGGGCCGCCCAAGTTTTTTGCAAATCAAAACTAATTTAGTGAATTTCGATTTTAAATTATTGTGTTGCATTTTTATTGTTTATTATCATCATTTTATGCATTTTATTTTGCTGAAAATGTAACAAAAGAGGAATAAAATAATTTTTTACATCAAAAATACGAAATTTTCAAATACTTAATAAACTAGGGCACCCTAGTGCACCAATTATGGGGCCACTCGAGTTCTTCAATTCTGGGGACACCCTAGTTATGCACGAATTGGGGTGCCCTGCTTCATAATTTTTATCATTTTAGTATTTGTTTTAAATAATTAAATGGTATTTCAAATCAAAATAGGATCAAATTTATTATTTTCTGCTATTTTTTAATTTCGATTTAAAGTTATTTTGTCGCATTTTTACAGTTTATTATCACCATTTTATTTGCTTGATTATTGCATACAATTTCATTAAAAAATATTCTGCAAAATATTATTCTTTTTGCAACTCAGAATTAATTTTGTTGATTTCAATTTAAAATTATTTTGTCGCATTTTTACTATTTATTATCATCATTTTATGCATTTTATTTGCTTTATTATTACATTCAATTTCATTAAAAAATGGTTTGTAAAATATTATTATTCTTTGCAATTCAAATCTAATTTCTTTAGTTTCGACTTCAAATTATTTTGTCGCATTTTTACTGTTTATTTTCATCATTTTATGCATTTTATGCATTTTATTTGTTTGATTATCGAATAAAATTTCACAAAAAAATATTCTGCAAAATATTTTTCTTCTTTGAAACTCAAAATTAATTTTGTTGATTTAAATTTAAAATTATTATGTCGCAATTTTACTGTTTACTGTAATCATTTTATGCATTTTATTTGCTTGATTGTTGCATACAATTTGATGGAAAAATATTCTACAAAATATTATTCTTCTTTGCAATTCAAAATTAATTTTGTTGATTTCGATTTAAAATTATTTTGTCTCATTTTTACGGTTCAGTATCACCATTTTATGCATTTTATTTGCTTGATTATTACATACAATTTCATTAAAAAATATTCTGCAAAATATTATTAGGGGGAGTTAATTAGACATCCCGTTAGAATATTTTCCTTAGAATGCCATCCCATGCGTTTTGAATCTTTATGATTCCATCCTGAATTTTTGAAAAACCCAAAAAAGCCCTTGAACAGGTTTTTTGACCCTTGTATTTCATATATCATATTAACAGTTTTTTTTTTTCCTTTTAAGAATTTTTGACATCCTAAAAATTATCCCAAACATTTCCTTTTAAAAACCTTTCCCTATCCTCCCGTTGAAAGAACTTTCCCAAATCAAAACCTCCCATTTCCTATCCCATTTCCATTCCCTATTCTTCCGTTGAAACTGTTTCCTAACCTATCCAAATCTAACTAATTTCCATCTATTTCCATCCCATTTTCCATCTCATTCCTCAATCCCGGATTTTGCGCTACCAAATCCCCTATAACCCAGATTGGCAACGTCCCACCATCCTATTTTCAGCGATTTTCAGAAACCCCAGAATGTGAAGAACCCAAAACCGAAGCATCATACGGCGGCGACTCCGGGCAAAAACCACCGTGTATAACCCTTACCGGTGGTCGAAGAAGACGACACAGTCATGGCTCGTAAGTTGATTTCTTGGTTTTACAATCCATTTTTTTTTTAACGCCGGCGACTCCGGCCAAAAACCACCGTGTATAACCCTTACCGGTGGTTGAAGAAGACAGCACAGTCATGGCTCGTAAAAACCACCGTGTATAACCCTTACAGGTTTTATGACTCTCCACGATTGTTTTCCAATCTGTGGATTTTTTACACTGCATTTCATGGATTTTGGAGAGTCTAGATGGGGTTAATCATGGCTCGTAAGCTTCTTTTTCCAATCCAAAGAGGTTTATGGTTTTTTAGTATTATGAGTAGAATTAGTTTGCAATGGTAATAAGTTCAGAAATTATTTTGGGGAGAAAAGGCATGCAATTTGCCTGTAAGTTTTTTTACCATCCCATTTAATGGATGTTGGGGATTTGAGATAATGGATTATTGATTTAGCATTTTATATGTAGACAGTTAAAAATGGTGAATCGTTGAACCATGTTTATTGAACACAATTATACGGGATTCATAGCATGGAATATTAATTTACCATTTTTATGGGTATTGAAAGTTTCGATATAGAAGTGCAGGGGTTGATGCTGCTTTGGACAATGATGGTGGTCATGCATCCACCAAAAAACGGAAAATTTTTGTCAGAGGAAAGAAGGGGCCATGATAAAGAAGCCTCAAAAGACGGAACTCATTAAAAAAAAAAACGGGTGGAGTGCGTGATAAACCTCTCTTATCAAGCCTAGGAGGCATAATGAATTTACTTAAGCACCTGAACTTGAGAAATTGCCACATTGAAGTTTTGATTTACCATCTTCGAACATTAGTATGGGATCAATGGAAAGCCAATAAACTATGTTTCCATTTCATTTTTAAATGGTATGTGGACACACTGGACAATTAGGTACCCCCATGTCTTTTAAAATGAAAAAGGGAATTGAATACAGTAAATATGGTTTCTTGATTTACCATATTCACGAGTTTGGAAACCATACATTAATATGGTTTCTTGAATTATCATCTTCACTGGTTTGATACATAAAAAAATGGATTGGAGAATTTTTCTTTCAAAACATGATAAATGAATACACTATGTTTGTCTCTTAACCAGTTCTCCTTGCAACCAAGAATAATCTATGTGGGTTCTTTACTTGCTTGGGACTAGAAAAGTTTAAATTCAAATTCTCTTGCTGGTATGGAAATGAATCAGCCGATCTTCTTGATTGGGGTTAGAAAATTTGAAATTGGAATTGAAACAAGTAAGGAAATGAAATAGCCATGTTCAAAATTGAAACGAGTAAGGAAATGAAACCCACTCAAAGATAGGATTTCCGGAATTAGTGGAATAAATAAATGACGTGATTAAAGGAATGGAAAACAGGATGATTTAGTATTAGAATATATTATTAATAAAAATATATACACTAAAGTAATTAATAAGAGGCATAATGGTCAAAATTTAAATTACAGGATTGAATCATAAAGATTCAAAAGCCATAGGGTGGCATCCTAAGGATATTATTTTATGGTTTAGTATAACCATTTTATGCATTTTATTTGCTTGATTATTGCACGCAATTTCGTTAAAAAATATTCAGCAAAATATTACTATTCTTTGCAATTAAAAATTAATTTTTTTAATTTCGATTTCAAATTATTTTGTCACATTTTTACTGTTTATTATCATCATTTTATGCATTTTATTTGCTTGATTATTGCATACAATTTCATTAAAAAAATATTCTGCAAAATATTGTTATTCTTTGCAATTAAAATCTAATTTTGTTAATTTCGATTTCAAATTATTTTGTTGCATTTTTACTGTTTATTATTATCATTTTATACATTTTTATTTGCTTGATATTGCATACAATTTCATTAAAAAATATTCTGCAAAATATTATTATTCCTTGCAATTCAAATCTAATTTTGCTAATTTCGATTTCAAATTATTTTGTCGCATTTTTAATGTATATTATCATCAATTTATGCATTTTATTTGTTTGATTATTGCATAAAATTTCATGAAAAAATACTCTAGAAAATATTATTCTTCTTTACAATTCAAAATTAATTATGTTGATTTCAATATAAAATTATTTTGTCGCATTTTTACTGTTTATTATCATCATTTATGCATTTTCTTTACTTGATTATTGCATAAAATATCATTAAAAAATATACTGCAAAAAATTATTATTCTTTGCAATTCAAATCTAATTTTTGTTAATTTCGTTTTCAAATTATTTTTTCACTTTTTTACTTTATATTATCATCATTTTATGCATTTTATTTGTTTGATTATCGCATAAAATTTCATGAAAAAATATTCTGCAAATATTATTCTTCTTTGCAACTCAAAATTATCGTTGTTGATTTCGGTCTAAAATTATTTTGTCGCATTTTTACTGTTTATTATCATCAATTTATGCATTTTTTTTGCTTGATTATTGCATAATATTTCATGAAATAATATTCCACAAAATATTATTATTCTTTGCAATTCAAAATTAATTTTGTTAATTTCGATTTAAAGTTATTTTGTCGCACTTTTACAGTTTATTATCACCATTTTATGCATTTTATTTGCTTGATTATTGCATAAAATTTCATTTAAAAAAATTCTGCAAAATATTATTCTTTTTGCAACTCAGAATTAATTTTGTTGATTTCAATTTAAAATTATTTTGTCGCATTTTTACTATTTATTATCATCATTTTATGCATTTTATTTGCTTTATTATTACATACAATTTCATTAAAAAATATTTTGAAAAAAAATATTTTTATTCTTTGCAATTCAAATCTAAATTCTTTAATTTCGACTTCAAATTATTTTGTCGCATTTTTACTTTATATTTTCATCATTTTATGCATTTTATTTGTTTGATTATCGAATAAAATTTCATGAAAAATTATTCTGCAAAATATTTTTCTTCTTTGCAACTCAAAATTAATTTTGTTGATGTAAATTTAAAATTATTATGTCGCAATTTTACTGTTTACTATAATCATTTTATGCATTTTATTTGCTTGATTGTTGCATACAATTTAATGGAAAAATATTCTACAAAATATTATTCTTCTTTGCAATTCAAAATTAATTTTGTTGATTTCGATTTAAAATTATTTTGTCGCATTTTTACGGTTCAGTATCACCATTTTATGCATTTTATTTGCTTGATTGTTGCATACAATTTCATTAAAAAAATATTCTGCAAAATATTATTATTCTTTGCTATTCAAATCTAATTTTTTTAATTTCGATTTCCAATTATTTTATCGCATTTTTACGGTATCTTATCATCATTTTATACATTTTATTTGTTTTGTTATTGCATAATATATCATCAAAAAATATTCTACAAAATATTAATCTTCTTTGCAATTCAAAATTAATATTGTTTATTTCGATTTAAAATTATTTTGTAGCATTTTTACTATTTATTATCACCAATTTATGCGTTTTATTTGCTTGATATTGCATACAATTTCATTAAAAAATATTTTGCAAAATAAGAATTATGAAAATACAAAAGTGATAATAAATAGTAAAAATGCGACAAAATAATTTTAAATCGAAATTAAGTAAATTAATTTTGAATTGCAAAGAATAATAATATTTTGCAGAAAGTTTTTAATGAAATTGTATGCAATAATCCAGCAAATAAAATTCATAAAATGATAATAATAAATAGTAAAAATGCGACGAAATCAATTTAAATCGAAAAATTATATTCAATGATCAATCAAATAAAATGCATAAAATGATGATGATAAAAATTAAAAATGCGACAAAATCATTTTAAATCGAAATTTACTAAATTAATTTTGAATTGCAAAAATAATGGTATTTTTTCTAACATTTTTTAATGAAAATTTATGCAATAATCAAGCAAATAAAATGCATAAAATGATGATAATAAATAGTAAAAATGCGACAAAATCATTTTAAATCCAAATTAACTAAATTAATTATGATTGCAAAAATAATGGTATTTTGCATAACATTTTTTAATGAAATTGTATGCAATAATCAAGCGAATAAAATGCATAAAATGATAATAATAAATAGTAAAAATGCGACAAAATAATTTTAAATCGAAATTAACTAAATTAATTTTGAATTGCAAAAATAATGGTATTTTGCATAACATTCTGTAATGAAATTGTATGCAATAATCAAGCAAATAAAATGCATAAAATGATGCTAACAGATAGTAAAAATGCGACAAAATCATTTTAAATCGAAAAATTATATACAATAATCAATCAAATAAAATGCATAAAATGTCGATGATAAACAGTAAAAATGCGACAAAATCATTTTAAATCGAAATTAACTAAATTAATTTTGAATTGCAAAAATAATAGTATTTTTTCCAACATTTTTTAATGAAAATTTATGCAATAATCAAGCAAATAAAATGCATAAAATGATGATAATAAATAGTAAAAATGCGACAAAATCATTTTAAATCCAAATTAACTAAATTAATTTTGAATTGCAAAAATAATGGTATATTGCATAACATTTTTTAATGAAATTGTATGCAATAATCAAGCGAATAAAATGCATAAAATGATAATAATAAATAGTAAAAATGCGACAAAATAATTTTAAATCGAAATTAACTAAATTAAGTTTGAATTGCAAAAATAATGGTATTTTGCATAACATTTTGTAATGAAATTGTATGCAATAATCAAGCAAATAAAATGCATAAAATGATGCTAACAGATAGTAAAAATGCAACAAAATCATTTTAAATCGAAAAATTATATGCAATAATCAATCAAATAAAATGCATAAAATGTCGATGATAAACAGTAAAAATGCGACAAAATCATTTTAAATCGAAATTAACTAAATTAATTTTGAATTGCAAATAATAATAATATTTGGCAGAATTTTTTTAATGAAATTGTATGCAATAATCAAGCAAATACAATGCATAAAATGATAATAATAAATAGTAAAAATGCGAAAAAAATCATTTTAAATCGAAATTAAATTAATTAATTTTGAATTGCAAAAATAACGGTGTTTTGCATAACTATTTTTAATGAAATTTAATGCATTAATCAAGCAAATAAAATGCATAAAATAATGATAATAAATAGTAAAAATGCGACAAAATCATTTTAAATCGAAATTAACTAAAATAATTTTGAATAGCAAAGAATAATGGTATTTTACAGAACATTTTTTAGTGAAATCGTTTGCAATAACCAAGCGAATAAAATGCATAAAATGATGATAATAAATCGTAAAAATGAGACAAAATCATTTGAAATCGAAAAATTGTATGCAATAATCAATAAAATAAAATGCATAAAATTATATGATAAACTGTAAAAATGTGACAAAATCATTTTAAATCAAAATTAACTAAATTAATTTTGAATGGAAAAAAATAATAATACTTTGCAGAAATTTTTTGATGAAATTGTATGCAATAATCAAGCAAATAAAATGCATAAAATGATGATAATAAATAGTAAAAATGCGACAAAATCATTTTAAATCGAAATTCACTAAATTACTTTTGAATTACAAAAAATAATGGTATTTTGGGTAACATTTTTTAATGAAATTGTATGCAATAATCAAGCAAATAAAATGCATAAAATGATAATAATAAATAGTAAAAATGCGAATAAATCATTTTAAATCGAAATTCACTAAATTACTTTTGAATTACAAAAAATAATGGTATTTTGCGTAACATTTTTTAATGAAATTGTATGCAATAATCAAGCAAATAAAATGCATAAAATGATAATAATAAATAGTACAAATGCGAAAAAAATCATTTTAAATTGAAATTAACTAAATTAATTTTGAATTGCAAAAATAACGGTATTTTGCATAACTATTTTTAATGAAATTTTATGTATTAATCAAGCAAATAAAATGCATAAAATAATGATAATAAATAGTAAAAATGCGACAAAATCATTTTAAATCTAAATTAGCTCAATTAATTTTGAATTGCAAAGAATAATGGTATTTTACAGAACATTTTTTAATGAAATCGTTTGCAATAACCAAGCGAATAAAATGCATAAAATGATGATAGTAAATAGTAAAAATGCGACAAAATCATTTTAAATTGAAATTAACTAAACTAATTTTGAATTGCAAAAATAATGGTATTTTGCATAACATTTTTTAATGAAATTTTATGCAATAATCAAGCAAATAAAATGCATAAAATGATGATAATAAAAAGTAAAAATGCGACAAAATCATTTTAAATCCAAATTAACTAAATTAAATTTGAATTGGAAAAAAAAAAGGTATTTTGCATAACATTTTAAATGAAATTGTATGCAACAATCAAGCAAATAAAATGCATAAAATGATAATAATAAATAGTAACAATGCGACAAAATCATTTTAAATCGAAAGTAACTAAATTAATTTTGAATTGAAAAATAATTGTATTTTGCATAACATTTTTTAAAGAAATTTTATGCAATAATCAAGCAAATAAAATGCATAAAATGATGATAATAAATAGTAAAAATGCGACAAAATCATTTTAAATCGAAATTACCTAAATTAATTTTCAATTGCAAAGAATAATAATATTCTGCCGAAAATTTTTAATGAAATTGTATGCAATAATCAAGCAAATAAAATGCATAAAATGATAGTAATAAATAGTAAAAATGCGACAAAATCATTTTAAATTGAAATTAACTAAATTAATTTTTAATTGCAAATAATAATGGTATTTTGCATAACATTTTTTAATGAAATTTTATGAAATAATCAAGCAAATAAAATGCATAAAATTATGATAATAAATAGTAAAAATGCAACAGAATCATTTTAAATCCAAATTAACTAAATTAATTTTGAATTGGAAAGAATAATAATATTTTGCAGAAATTTTTTAATGAAATTATATGCAATAATCAAGCAAATAAAATGCATAAAATGATAATAATAAATAGTAAAAATGCGACAAAATCATTTTAAATCGAAATTAACTAAATTAATTTTGAATTGAAAAAATAATGGTATTTTGCATAACATTTTGTAATGAAATTGTGTGCAATAATCAAGCAAATAAAATGCATAAAATGATGCTAATAAACAGGAAAAATGCGGCAAAATAATTTTTGATCAAAATTAACTAAATTAATTTTTAATTGCAAAGAATAATAATATTTTGCTGAAATTTTTTAATGAAATTGTATGTAATAATCAAGCAAATAAAATGCATAAAATGGTAATAATAAATAGTAATAATGCGAAAAAATCATTTTAAATCGGAATTAACTAAATTAATTTTAAATTGCAAAGAATAATGGTATTTTGTATAACATTTTTTAATGAAATTGTATGCTATAATCAAGCAAATAAAATGCATAAAATGATGACGACAAACAGTAAAAATGCGATAAAATCATTTTAAATCGAAATTAACTAAATAAATTTTGAATTGAAAAAAATAATAATATTTTGCGCAAATTTTTAATGAAATTGTATGCAATAATCAAGCAAATAAAATGCATAAAATGATATTAATAAATAGTAAAAATGCGACAAAATCATTTTAAATCGAAGTTAACTAAATTAATTTTTAATTGCAAAGAAATAATAATATTTTGCAGAATTTTTTTAATGAAATTGTATGTAATAATCAAGCAAACAAAATGCGTAAAATGATAATAATAATTTGTAATAATGCGAAAAAATCATTTTAAATCGAAATTAACTAAATTAATTTTTAATTGCAAAGAATAATGTTATTTTGCATAACATTTTTAATGAAATTGTATGCAACAATCAAGCAAATAAAATGCATAAAATGATGCTAATAAATAGTAAAAATGCGACAAAATCATTTTAAATCGAAAAATTATATGCAATAATCAATCAAATAAAATGCCCAAAATGATGATAAAAAGTAAAAATGCGACAAAATCATTTTAAATCGAAATTTAATAAATTAATTTTGAATTGCAAAAAATAATAATATTTTGCAGAATTTTTTTAATGAAATTGTATGCAATAATCAAGCAAATACAATGCATAAAATGATGATAATAAATAATAAAAATGCAACAGAATCATTTTAAATCCAAATTAACTAAATTAATTTTGAATTGGAAAAAATAATGGTATTTTGCATAACATTTTTTAATGAAATTGTATGCAATAATCAAGCAAATAAAATACATAAAATGATAATAATAAATAGTAAAAATGCGACAAAATCATTTTAAATCGAAATTAACTAACTTAATTTTGAATTGAAAAAATAATGGTATTTTGCATAACATTTTGTAATGAAATTGTATGCAATAATCAAGCAAATAAAATGCATAAAATGATGCTAATAAACAGTAAAAATGCGGCAAAATAATTTTAGATCAAAATTAACTAAATTAATTTTTAATTGCAAAGAATAATAATATTTTGCAGAAATTTTTTAATGAAATTGTATGTAATAATCAAGCAAATAAAATGCATAAAATGATAATAATAAATAGTACTAATGCGAAAAAATCATTTTAAATAGAAATTAACTAAATTAATTTTAAATTGCAATGAATAATGGTATTTTGTGTAACATTTTTTAATGAAATTGTATGCAATAATCAAGCAAATAAAATGTATAAAATGATAATAATAAATAGTAAAAATGCGACAAAATCATTTCAAATTGAAATTACCTAAATTAATTTTGAATTGCAAAAATAATGGTATTTTGCATAACATTTTTTAATGAAATTTTATGCAATAATCAAGCAAATAAAATGCATAAAATGATGATAATAAATAGTAAAAATGCAACAGAATCATTTTAAATCCAAATTAACTAAATTAATTTTGAATTGGAAAGAATAATAATATTTTGCAGAAATTTTTTAATGAAATTGTATGTAATAATCAAGCAAATAAAATGCATAAAATGATAATAATAAATAGTACTAATGCGAAAAAATCATTTTAAATAGAAATTAACTAAATTAATTTTAAATTGCAATGAATAATGGTATTTTGTGTAACATTTTTTAATGAAATTGTATGCAATAATCAAGCAAATAAAATGCATAAAATGATAATAATAAATAGTAAAAATGCGACAAAATCATTTTAAATTGAAATTACCTAAATTAATTTTGAATTGCAAAAATAATGGTATTTTGCATAACATTTTTTAATGAAATTTTATGCAATAATCAAGCAAATAAAATGCATAAAATGATGATAATAAATAGTAAAAATGCAACAGAATCATTTTAAATCCAAATTAACTAAATTAATTTTGAATTGGAAAGAATAATAATATTTTGCAGAAATTTTTTAATGAAATTATATGCAATAATCAAGCAAATAAAATGCATAAAATGATAATAATAAATAGTAAAAATGCGACAAAATCATTTTAAATCGAAATTAACTAAATTAATTTTGAATTGAAAAAATAATGGTATTTTGCATAACATTTTGTAATGAAATTGTGTGCAATAATCAAGCAAATAAAATGCATAAAATGATGCTAATAAACAGGAAAAATGCGGCAAAATAATTTTTGAACAAAATTAACTAAATTAATTTTTAATTGCAAAGAATAATATTATTTTGCTGAAATTTTTTAATGAAATTGTATGTAATAATCAAGCAAATAAAATGCATAAAATGGTAATAATAAATAGTAATAATGCGAAAAAATCATTTTAAATCGGAATTAACTAAATTAATTTTAAATTGCAAAGAATAATGGTATTTTGTATAACATTTTTTAATGAAATTGTATGCTATAATCAAGCAAATAAAATGCATAAAATGATGACGACAAACAGTAAAAATGCGATAAAATCATTTTAAATCGAAATTAACTAAATAAATTTTGAATTGAAAAAAATAATAATATTTTGCGCAAATTTTTTAATGAAATTGTATGCAATAATCAAGCAAATAAAATGCATAAAATGATATTAATAAATAGTAAAAATGCGACAAAATCATTTTAAATCGAAGTTAACTAAATTAATTTTTAATTGCAAAGAAATAATAATATTTTGCAGAATTTTTTTAATGAAATTGTATGTAATAATCAAGCAAACAAAATGCGTAAAATGATAATAATAATTTGTAATAATGCGAAAAAATCATTTTAAATCGAAATTAACTAAATTAATTTTTAATTGCAAAGAATAATGTTATTTTGCATAACATTTTTAATGAAATTGTATGCAACAATCAAGCAAATAAAATGCATAAAATGATGCTAATAAATAGTAAAAATGCGACAAAATCATTTTAAATCGAAAAATTATATGCAATAATCAATCAAATAAAATGCACAAAATGATGATGATAAAAAGTAAAAATGCGACAAAATCATTTTAAATCGAAATTTACTAAATTAATTTTGAATTGCAAAAAATAATAATATTTTGCAGAATTTTTTTAATGAAATTGTATGCAATAATCAAGCAAATAAAATGCATAAAATGATAATAATAAATAGTAAAAATGCGACAAAATCATTTTAAATCGAAATTAACTAAATTAATTTTGAATTGCAAAAATAATGGTATTTTTTCTAACATTTTTTAATGAAAATTTATGCAATAATCAAGCAAATAAAATGCATAAAATGATGATAATGAATAGTAAAAATGCGACAAAATCATTTTAAATCCAAATTAACTAAATTAATTTTGAATTGCAAAGAATAATGGTATTTTACAGAACATTTTTTAATGAAATTGTATGCAATAATCAAGCGAATAAAATGCATAAAATGATGATAATAAATAGTAAAAATGCGACAAAATCATTTTAAATCGAAATTCACTAAATTACTTTTGAATTACAAAAAATAATGGTATTTTGGCTAACATTTTTTAATGAAATTGTATGCAATAATCAAGCAAATAAAATGCATAAAATGATAATAATAAATAGTAAAAATGCGAATAAATCATTTTAAATCGAAATTCACTAAATTACTTTTGAATTACAAAAAATAATGGTATTTTGCGTAACATTTTTTAATGAAATTGTATGCAATAATCAAGCAAATAAAATGCATAAAATGATAATAATAAATAGTAACAATGCGACAAAATCATTTTAAATCGAAAGTAACTAAATTAATTTTGAATTGAAAAATAATTGTATTTTGCATAACATTTTTTAAAAAAATTTTAAGCAATAATCAAGCAAATAAAATGCATAAAATGATGATAATAAATAGTAAAAATGCGACAAAATCATTTTAAATCGAAATTACCTAAATTAATTTTGAATTGCAAAGAATAATAATATTCTGCCGAAAATTTTTAATGAAATTGTATGCAATAATCAAGCAAATAAAATGCATAAAATGATAGTAATAAATAGTAAAAATGCGACAAAATCATTTTAAATTGAAATTAACTAAATTAATTTTTAATTGCAAATAATAATGGTATTTTGCTTAACATTTTTTAATGAAATTTTATGCAATAATCAAGCAAATAAAATGCATAAAATGATGATAATAAATAGTAAAAATGCAACAGAATCATTTTAAATCCAAATTAACTAAATTAATTTTGAATTGGAAAAAATAATGGTATTTTGCATAACATTTTTTAATGAAATTGTATGCAATAATCAAGCAAATAAAATACATAAAATGATAATAATAAATAGTAAAAATGCGACAAAATCATTTTAAATCGAAATTAACTAAATTAATTTTAAATTGCAAAGAATAATGGTATTTTGTATAACATTTTTTAATGAAATTGTATGCTATAATCAAGCAAATAAAATGCATAAAATGATGACGACAAACAGTAAAAATGCGATAAAATCATTTTAAATCGAAATTAACTAAATAAATTTTGAATTGAAAAAAATAATAATATTTTGCGCAAATTTTTTAATGAAATTGTATGCAATAATCAAGCAAATAAAAAGCATAAAATGATATTAATAAATAGTAAAAATGCGACAAAATCATTTTAAATCGAAGTTAACTAAATTAATTTTTAATTGCAAAGAAATAATAATATTTTGCAGAATTTTTTTAATGAAATTGTATGTAATAATCAAGCAAACAAAATGCGTAAAATGATAATAATAATTTGTAATAATGCGAAAAAATCATTTTAATTCGAAATTAACTAAATTAATTTTTAATTGCAAAGAATAATGTTATTTTGCATAACATTTTTAATGAAATTGTATGCAACAATCAAGCAAATAAAATGCATAAAATGATGCTAATAAATAGTAAAAATGCGACAAAATCATTTTAAATCGAAAAATTATATGCAATAATCAATCAAATAAAATGCACAAAATGATGATGATAAAAAGTAAAAATGCGACAAAATCATTTTAAATCGAAATTTACTAAATTAATTTTGAATTGCAAAAAATGATAATATTTTGCAGAATTTTTTTAATGAAATTGTATGCAATAATCAAGCAAATAAAATGCATAAAATGATAATAATAAATAGTAAAAATGCGAATAAATCATTTTAAATCGAAATTCACTAAATTACTTTTGAATTACAAAAAATAATGGTATTTTGCGTAACATTTTTTAATGAAATTGTATGCAATAATCAAGCAAATAAAATGCATAAAATGATAATAATAATAGTACAAATGCGAAAAAAATCATTTTAAATCGAAATTAACTAAATTAATTTTGAATTGCAAAAATAACGGTATTTTGCATAACTATTTTTAATGAAATTTTATGCATTAATCAAGCAAATAAAATGCATAAAATAATGATAATAAATAGTAAAAATGCGACAAAATCATTTTAAATCTAAATTAGCTAAATTAATTTTGAATTGCAAAGAATAATGGTATTTTACAGAACATTTTTTTATGAAATCGTTTGCAATAACCAAGCGAATAAAATGCATAAAATGATGATAGTAAATAGTAAAAATGCGACAAAATCATTTTAAATTGAAATTAACTAAACTAATTTTGAATTGCAAAAATAATGGTATTTTGCATAACATTTTTTAATGAAATTTTATGCAATAATCAAGCAAATAAAATGCATAAAATGATGATAATAAAAAGTAAAAATGCGACAAAATCATTTTAAATCCAAATTGACTAAATTAAATTTGAATTGGAAAAAAAAAAAGGTATTTTGCATAACATTTTAAATGAAATTGTATGCAACAATCAAGCAAATAAAATGCATAAAATGCTAATAATAAATAGTAACAATGCGACAAAATCATTTTAAATCGAAAGTAACTAAATTAATTTTGAATTGAAAAATAATTGTATTTTGCATAACATTTTTTAAAGAAATTTTATGCAATAATCAAGTAAATAAAATGCATAAAATGATGATAATAAATAGTAAAAATGCGACAAAATCATTTTAAATCGAAGTTAACTAAATTAATTTTTAATTGCAAAGAAATAATAATATTTAGCAGAATTTTTTTAATGAAATTGTATGTAATAATCAAGCAAACAAAATGCGTAAAATGATAATAATAATTTGTAATAATGCGAAAAAATCATTTTAAATCAAAATTAACTAAATTAATTTTTAATTGCAAAGAATAATGTTATTTTGCATAACATTTTTAATGAAATTGTGTGCAACAATCAAGCAAATAAAATGCATAAAATGATGCTAATAAATAGTAAAAATGCGACAAAATCATTTTAAATCGAAAAATTATATGCAATAATCAATCAAATAAAATGCACAAAATGATGATGATAAAAAGTAAAAATGCGACAAAATCATTTTAAATCGAAATTTACTAAATTAATTTTGAATTGCAAAAAATAATAATATTTTGCAGAATTTTTTTAATGAAATTGTATGCAACAATCAAGCAAATAAAATGCATAAAATGATAATAATAAATAGTAAAAATGCGACAAAATCATTTTAAATCGAAATTAACTAAATTAATTTTGAATTGCAAAAATAATGGTATTTTTTCTAACATTTTTTAATGAAAATTTATGCAATAATCAAGCAAATAAAATGCATAAAATGATGATAATAAATAGTAAAAATGCGACAAAATCATTTTAAATCCAAATTAACTAAATTAATTTTGAATTGCAAAGAATAATGGTATTTTACAGAACATTTTTTAATGAAATTGTATGCAATAATCAAGCGAATAAAATGCATAAAATGATGATAATAAATAGTAAAAATGCGACAAAATCATTTTAAATCGAAATTCACTAAATTACTTTTGAATTAGAAAAAATAATGGTATTTTGGCTAACATTTTTTAATGAAATTGTATGCAATAATCAAGCAAATAAAATGCATAAAATGATAATAATAAATAGTAAAAATGCGAATAAATCATTTTAAATCGAAATTCACTAAATTACTTTTGAATTACAAAAAATAATGGTATTTTGCGTAACATTTTTTAATGAAATTGTATGCAATAATCAAGCAAATAAAATGCATAGAATGATAATAATAATAGTACAAATGCGAAAAAAATCATTTTAAATCGAAATTAACTAAATTAATTTTGAATTGCAAAAATAACGGTATTTTGCATAACTATTTTTAATGAAATTTTATGCATTAATCAAGCAAATAAAATGCATAAAATAATGATAATAAATAGTAAAAATGCGACAAAATCATTTTAAATCTAAATTAGCTAAATTAATTTTGAATTGCAAAGAATAATGGTATTTTACAGAACATTTTTTTATGAAATCGTTTGCAATAACCAAGCGAATAAAATGCATAAAATGATGATAGTAAATAGTAAAAATGCGACAAAATCATTTTAAATTGAAATTAACTAAACTAATTTTGAATTGCAAAAATAATGGTATTTTGCATAACATTTTTTAATGAAATTTTATGCAATAATCAAGCAAATAAAATGCATAAAATGATGATAATAAAAAGTAAAAATGCGACAAAATCATTTTAAATCCAAATTGACTAAATTAAATTTGAATTGGAAAAAAAAAAGGTATTTTGCATAACATTTTAGATGAAATTGTATGCAACAATCAAGCAAATAAAATGCATAAAATGCTAATAATAAATAGTAACAATGCGACAAAATCATTTTAAATCGAAAGTAACTAAATTAATTTTGAATTGAAAAATAATTGTATTTTGCATAACATTTTTTAAAGAAATTTTATGCAATAATCAAGTAAATAAAATGCATAAAATGATGATAATAAATAGTAAAAATGCGACAAAATCATTTTAAATCGAAGTTAACTAAATTAATTTTTAATTGCAAAGAAATAATAATATTTTGCAGAATTTTTTTAATGAAATTGTATGTAATAATCAAGCAAACAAAATGCGTAAAATGATAATAATAATTTGTAATAATGCGAAAAAATCATTTTAAATCGAAATTAACTAAATTAATTTTTAATTGCAAAGAATAATGTTATTTTGCACAACATTTTTAATGAAATTGTATGCAACAATCAAGCAAATAAAATGCATAAAATGATGCTAATAAATAGTAAAAATGCGACAAAATCATTTTAAATCGAAAAATTATATGCAATAATCAATCAAATAAAATGCACAAAATGATGATGATAAAAAGTAAAAATGCGACAAAATCATTTTAAATCGAAATTTACTAAATTAATTTTGAATTGCAAAAAATAATAATATTTTGCAGAATTTTTTTAATGAAATTGTATGCAATAATCAAGCAAATAAAATGCATAAAATGATAATAATAAATAGTAAAAATGCGACAAAATCATTTTAAATCGAAATTAACTAAATTAATTTTGAATTGCAAAAATAATGGTATTTTTTCTAACATTTTTTAATGAAAATTTATGCAATAATCAAGCAAATAAAATGCATAAAATGATGATAATAAATAGTAAAAATGCGACAAAATCATTTTAAATCCAAATTAACTAAATTAATTTTGAATTGCAAAGAATAATGGTATTTTACAGAACATTTTTTAATGAAATTGTATGCAATAATCAAGCGAATAAAATGCATAAAATGATGATAATAAATAGTAAAAATGCGACAAAATCATTTTAAATCGAAATTCACTAAATTACTTTTGAATTACAAAAAATAATGGTATTTTGGCTAACATTTTTTAATGAAATTGTATGCAATAATCAAGCAAATAAAATGCATAAAATGATAATAATAAATAGTAAAAATGCGAATAAATCATTTTAAATCGAAATTCACTAAATTACTTTTGAATTACAAAAAATAATGGTATTTTGCGTAACATTTTTTAATGAAATTGTATGCAATAATCAAGCAAATAAAATGCATAAAATGATAATAATAATAGTACAAATGCGAAGAAAATCATTTTAAATCGAAATTAACTAAATTTATTTTGAATTGCAAAAATAACGGTATTTTGCATAACTATTTTTAATGAAATTTTATGCATTAATCAAGCAAATAAAATGCATAAAATAATGATAATAAATAGTAAAAATGCGACAAAATCATTTTAAATCTAAATTAGCTAAATTAATTTTGAATTGCAAAGAATAATGGTATTTTACAGAACATTTTTTTATGAAATCGTTTGCAATAACCAAGCGAATAAAATGCATAAAATGATGATAGTAAATAGTAAAAATGCGACAAAATCATTTTAAATTGAAATTAACTAAACTAATTTTGAATTGCAAAAATAATGGTATTTTGCATAACATTTTTTAATGAAATTTTATGCAATAATCAAGCAAATAAAATGCATAAAATGATGATAATAAAAAGTAAAAATGCGACAAAATCATTTTAAATCCAAATTGACTAAATTAAATTTGAATTGGAAAAAAAAAAGGTATTTTGCATAACATTTTAAATGAAATTGTATGCAACAATCAAGCAAATAAAATGCATAAAATGCTAATAATAAATAGTAACAATGCGACAAAATCATTTTAAATCGAAAGTAACTAAATTAATTTTGAATTGAAAAATAATTGTATTTTGCATAACATTTTTTAAAGAAATTTTATGCAATAATCAAGTAAATAAAATGCATAAAATGATGATAATAAATAGTAAAAATGCGACAAAATCATTTTAAATCGAAGTTAACTAAATTAATTTTTAATTGCAAAGAAATAATAATATTTTGCAGAATTTTTTTAATGAAATTGTATGTAATAATCAAGCAAACAAAATGCGTAAAATGATAATAATAATTTGTAATAATGCGAAAAAATCATTTTAAATCGAAATTAACTAAATTAATTTTTAATTGCAAAGAATAATGTTATTTTGCACAACATTTTTAATGAAATTGTATGCAACAATCAAGCAAATAAAATGCATAAAATGATGCTAATAAATAGTAAAAATGCGACAAAATCATTTTAAATCGAAAAATTATATGCAATAATCAATCAAATAAAATGCACAAAATGATGATGATAAAAAGTAAAAATGCGACAAAATCATTTTAAATCGAAATTTACTAAATTAATTTTGAATTGCAAAAAATAATAATATTTTGCAGAATTTTTTTAATGAAATTGTATGCAATAATCAAGCAAATAAAATGCATAAAATGATAATAATAAATAGTAAAAATGCGACAAAACCATTTTAAATCGAAATTAACTAAATTAATTTTGAATTGCAAAAATAATGGTATTTTTTCTAACATTTTTTAATGAAAATTTATGCAATAATCAAGCAAATAAAATGCATAAAATGATGATAATAAATAGTAAAAATGCGACAAAATCATTTTAAATCCAAATTAACTAAATTAATTTTGAATTGCAAAGAATAATGGTATTTTACAGAACATTTTTTAATGAAATTGTATGCAATAATCAAGCGAATAAAATGCATAAAATGATGATAATAAATAGTAAAAATGCGACAAAATCATTTTAAATCGAAATTCACTAAATTACTTTTGAATTACAAAAAATAATGGTATTTTGGCTAACATTTTTTAATGAAATTGTATGCAATAATCAAGCAAATAAAATGCATAAAATGATAATAATAAATAGTAAAAATGCGAATAAATCATTTTAAATCGAAATTCACTAAATTACTTTTGAATTACAAAAAATAATGGTATTTTGCGTAACATTTTTTAATGAAATTGTATGCAATAATCAAGCAAATAAAATGCATAAAATGATAATAATAATAGTACAAATGCGAAGAAAATCATTTTAAATCGAAATTAACTAAATTTATTTTGAATTGCAAAAATAACGGTATTTTGCATAACTATTTTTAATGAAATTTTATGCATTAATCAAGCAAATAAAATGCATAAAATAATGATAATAAATAGTAAAAATGCGACAAAATCATTTTAAATCTAAATTAGCTAAATTAATTTTGAATTGCAAAGAATAATGGTATTTTACAGAACATTTTTTTATGAAATCGTTTGCAATAACCAAGCGAATAAAATGCATAAAATGATGATAGTAAATAGTAAAAATGCGACAAAATCATTTTAAATTGAAATTAACTAAACTAATTTTGAATTGCAAAAATAATGGTATTTTGCATAACATTTTTTAATGAAATTTTATGCAATAATCAAGCAAATAAAATGCATAAAATGATGATAATAAAAAGTAAAAATGCGACAAAATCATTTCAAATCCAAATTAAGTAAATTAAATTTGAATTCGAAAAAAAAAAGGTATTTTCCATAACATTTTAAATGAAATTGTATGCAACAATCAAGCAAATAAAATGCATAAAATGCTAATAATAAATAGTAACAATGCGACAAAATCATTTTAAATCGAAAGTAACTAAATTAATTTTGAATTGAAAAATAATTGTATTTTGCATAACATTTTTTAAAGAAATTTTATGCAATAATCAAGCAAATAAAATGCATAGAATGATGATAATAAATAGTAAAAATGCGACAAAATCATTTTAAATCGAAATTACCTAAATTAATTTTGAATTGCAAAGAATAATAATATTCTGCCGAAAATTTTTAATGAAATTGTATGCAATAATCAAGCAAATAAAATGCATAAAATGATAGTAATAAATAGTAAAAATGCGACAAAATCATTTTAAATTGAAATTAACTAAATTAATTTTTAATTGCAAAGAATAATGGTATTTTGCATAACATTTTTTAATGAAATTTTATGCAATAATCAAGCAAATAAAATGCATAAAATGATGATAATAAATTGTAAAAATGCAACAGAATCATTTTAAATCCAAATTAACTAAATTAATTTTGAATTGGAAAAAATAATGGTATTTTGTGTAACATTTTTTAATGAAATTGTATGCAATAATCAAGCAAATAAAATGCATAAAATGATAATAATAAATAGTAAAAATGCGAAAAAATCATTTTAAATTGAAATTACCTAAATTAATTTTGAATTGCAAAAATAATGGTATTTTGCATAACATTTTTTAATGAAATTTTATGCAATAATCAAGCAAATAAAATGCATAAAATGATGATAATAAATTGTAAAAATGCAACAGAATCATTTTAAATCCAAATTAACTAAATTAATTTTGAATTGGAAAAAATAATGGTATTTTGCATAACATTTTTTAATGAAATTGTATGCAATAATCAACAAATAAAATACATAAAATGATAATAATAAATAGTAAAAATGCGACAAAATCATTTTAAATCGAAATTAACTAACTTAATTTTGAATTGAAAAAATAATGGTATTTTGCATAACATTTTGTAATGAAATTGTATGCAATAATCAAGCAAATAAAATGCATAAAATGATGCTAATAAATAGTAAAAATGCGGCAAAATAATCTTAGATCAAAATTAACTAAGTTAATTTTTAATTGCAAAGAATAATAATATTTTGCAGAAATTTTTTAATGAAATTGTATGTAATAATCAAGCAAATAAAATGCATAAAATGATAATAATAAATAGTACTAATGCGAAAAAATCATTTTAAATAGAAATTAACTAAATTAATTTTAAATTGCAATGAATAATGGTATTTTGCATAACATATTTTAATGAAATTTTATGCAATAATCAAGCAAATAAAATGCATAAAATGATGATAATAAACAGTAAAAATGCGACAAAATCATTTTAAATCAAAATTACCAAAATTAATTTTGAATTGAAATAATAAAGGTGTTTTGCATAACATTTTGTAATGAAATTGTATGCAATAATCAAGCAAATAAAATGTTGCTAATAAATAGTAAAAATGCGACAAAGTCATTTTAAATCGAAAAATTATATGCAATAATCAATCAAATAAAATACATAAAATGATGAGGATAAACAGTAAAAATGCGACAAAATCATTGTAAATCGAAATTGAATAAATTAATTTTGAATTGCAAAGAATAATAATATTTTGCAGAAATTTTTTAATGAAATTATATGCAAGAATCAAGCAAATAAAATGCATAAAATGATAATAATAAATAGTAAAAATGCGACAAAATCATTTTAAATCGAAATTAACTAAATTAATTTTGAATTGAAAAAATAATGGTATTTTGCATAACATTTTGTAATGAAATTGTGTGCAATAATCAAGCAAAATAAAATGCATAAAATGATGCTAATAAACAGTAAAAATGCGGCAAAATAATTTTTGATCAAAATTAACTAAATTAATTTTTAATTGCAAAGAATAATAATATTTTGTAGAAATTTTTTAATGAAATTGTATGTAATAATCAAGCAAATAAAATGCATAAAATGGTAATAATAAATAGTAATAATGCGAAAAAATCATTTTAAATCGAAATTAACTAAATTAATTTTGAATTGCAAAAATAATGGTATTTTTTCTAACATTTTTTAATGAAAATTTATGCAATAATCAAGCAAATAAAATGCATAAAATGATGATAATAAATAGTAAAAATGCGACAAAATCATTTTAAATCCAAATTAACTAAATTAATTTTGAATTGGAAAAAATAATGGTATTCTGCATAACATTTTTTAATGAACATTTATGCAATAATCAAGCAAATAAAATACATAAAATGATGATAATAAATAGAAAAAATGCGACAAAATCATTTTAAATCCAAATTAACTAAATTAATTTTGAATTGCAAAGAATAATGGTATTTTTTCTAACATTTTTTAATGAAAATTTATGCAATAATCAAGCAAATAAAATGCATAAAATGATGATAATAAATAGTAAAAATGCGACATAATCATTTTAAATCCAAATTAACTAAATTAATTTTGAATTGCAAAGAATAATGGTATTTTTTCTAACATTTTTTAAAGAAAATTTATGCAATAATCAAGCAAATAAAATGCATAAAATGATGATAATAAATAGTAAAAATGCGACAAAATCATTTTAAATCCAAATTAACTAAATTAATTTTGAATTGCAAAGAATAATGGTATTTTACAGAACATTTTTTAATGAAATCGTTTGCAATAACCAAGCGAATAAAATGCATAAAACAATGATAATAAATAGTAAAAATGCGACAAAATCATTTGAAATCGAAAAATTCTATGCAATAATCAATAAAATAAAATGCATAAAATGATGATGATAAACCGTAAAAATGCGACAAAATCGTTTTAAATCGAAATTAACTAAATTAATTTTGAATTGCAAAAAATAATATTATTTTGCAGAAATTTTTTAATGAAATTGTATGCAATAATCAAGCAAATAAAATGCATAAAATGATAATAATAAATAGTAAAAATGCGACAAAATCATTTTAAATCGAATGTAACTAAATTAATTTTGAATTGCAAAAATAATGGTATTCTGCATAACATATTATAATGATATTTTATGCCATAATCAAGCAAATAAAATGCAGAAAATGATGATAATAAATAGTAAAAATGCGACAAAATCATTTTAAATCCAAATTAACTAAATTAATTTTGAATTGCAAAGAATAATGGTATTTTACAGAACATTTTTTAATGAAATTGTATGCAATAATCAAGCGAATAAAATGCATAAAATGATGATAATAAATAGTAAAAAGGCGACAAAATCATTTTAAATCGAAATTCACTAAATTAATTTTAAATTGCAAAAATAATGGTATTTTGCATAACATTTTGTAATGAAGTTGTATGCAATAATCAAGCAAATAAAATGCATAAAATGATGCTAATAGATAGTAAAAATGCGACAAAATCATTTTAAATCGAAAAATTACGTGCAATAATCAATCAAATAAAATGCATAAAATGATGAGGATAAACAGTAAAAATGCGAAAAAATGAATTTAAATCGAAATTGACTAAATTAATTTTGAATTGCAAAGAATAATAATATTTTGCAGAAATTTTTTAATGAAATTATATGCAATAATCAAGCAAGTAAAATGCATAAAATGATAATAATAAATAGTAAAAATGCGAAAAAATCATTTTAAATCGAAATTAACTAAATTAATTTTGAATTGAAAAATAATTGTATTTTGCATAACATTTTTTAAAGAACTTTTATGCAATAATCAAGCAAATAAAATGCATAAAATGATGATAATAAATAGTAAAAATGCAACAAAATCATTTTAAATCGAAATTACCTAAATTAATTTTGAATTGCAAAGAATAATTATATTCTGCCGAAAATTTTTAATGAAATTGTATGCAATAATCAAGCAAATAAAATGCATAAAATGATAGTAATAAATAGTAAAAATGCGACAAAATCATTTTAAATTGAAATTAACTAAATTAATTTTGAATTGGAAAAAATAATGGTATTTTGCATAACATTTTTTAATGAAATTGTATGCAATAATCAACAAATAAAATACATAAAATGATAATAATAAATAGTAAAAATGCGACAAAATCATTTTAAATCGAAATTAACTAACTTAATTTTGAATTGAAAAAATAATGGTATTTTGCATAACATTTTGTAATGAAATTGTATGCAATAATCAAGCAAATAAAATGCATAAAATGATGCTAATAAATAGTAAAAATGCGGCAAAATAATCTTAGATCAAAATTAACTAAGTTAATTTTTAATTGCAAAGAATAATAATATTTTGCAGAAATTTTTTAATGAAATTGTATGTAATAATCAAGCAAATAAAATGCATAAAATGATAATAATAAATAGTACTAATGCGAAAAAATCATTTTAAATAGAAATTAACTAAATTAATTTTAAATTGCAATGAATAATGGTATTTTGCATAACATATTTTAATGAAATTTTATGCAATAATCAAGCAAATAAAATGCATAAAATGATGATAATAAACAGTAAAAATGCGACAAAATCATTTTAAATCAAAATTACCAAAATTAATTTTGAATTGAAATAATAAAGGTGTTTTGCATAACATTTTGTAATGAAATTGTATGCAATAATCAAGCAAATAAAATGTTGCTAATAAATAGTAAAAATGCGACAAAGTCATTTTAAATCGAAAAATTATATGCAATAATCAATCAAATAAAATACATAAAATGATGAGGATAAACAGTAAAAATGCGACAAAATCATTGTAAATCGAAATTGAATAAATTAATTTTGAATTGCAAAGAATAATAATATTTTGCAGAAATTTTTTAATGAAATTATATGCAAGAATCAAGCAAATAAAATGCATAAAATGATAATAATAAATAGTAAAAATGCGACAAAATCATTTTAAATCGAAATTAACTAAATTAATTTTGAATTGAAAAAATAATGGTATTTTGCATAACATTTTGTAATAAATTGTGTGCAATAATCAAGCAAAATAAAATGCATAAAATGATGCTAATAAACAGTAAAAATGCGGCAAAATAATTTTTGATCAAAATTAACTAAATTAATTTTTAATTGCAAAGAATAATAATATTTTGTAGAAATTTTTTAATGAAATTGTATGTAATAATCAAGCAAATAAAATGCATAAAATGGTAATAATAAATAGTAATAATGCGAAAAAATCATTTTAAATCGAAATTAACTAAATTAATTTTGAATTGCAAAAATAATGGTATTTTTTCTAACATTTTTTAATGAAAATTTATGCAATAATCAAGCAAATAAAATGCATAAAATGATGATAATAAATAGTAAAAATGCGACAAAATCATTTTAAATCCAAATTAACTAAATTAATTTTGAATTGGAAAAAATAATGGTATTCTGCATAACATTTTTTAATGAACATTTATGCAATAATCAAGCAAATAAAATACATAAAATGATGATAATAAATAGAAAAAATGCGACAAAATCATTTTAAATCCAAATTAACTAAATTAATTTTGAATTGCAAAGAATAATGGTATTTTTTCTAACATTTTTTAATGAAAATTTATGCAATAATCAAGCAAATAAAATGCATAAAATGATGATAATAAATAGTAAAAATGCGACATAATCATTTTAAATCCAAATTAACTAAATTAATTTTGAATTGCAAAGAATAATGGTATTTTTTCTAACATTTTTTAAAGAAAATTTATGCAATAATCAAGCAAATAAAATGCATAAAATGATGATAATAAATAGTAAAAATGCGACAAAATCATTTTAAATCCAAATTAACTAAATTAATTTTGAATTGCAAAGAATAATGGTATTTTACAGAACATTTTTTAATGAAATCGTTTGCAATAACCAAGCGAATAAAATGCATAAAACAATGATAATAAATAGTAAAAATGCAACAAAATCATTTGAAATCGAAAAATTCTATGCAATAATCAATAAAATAAAATGCATAAAATGATGATGATAAACCGTAAAAATGCGACAAAATCGTTTTAAATCGAAATTAACTAAATTAATTTTGAATTGCAAAAAATAATATTATTTTGCAGAAATTTTTTAATGAAATTGTATGCAATAATCAAGCAAATAAAATGCATAAAATGATAATAATAAATAGTAAAAATGCGACAAAATCATTTTAAATCGAATGTAACTAAATTAATTTTGAATTGCAAAAATAATGGTATTCTGCATAACATATTATAATGATATTTTATGCCATAATCAAGCAAATAAAATGCAGAAAATGATGATAATAAATAGTAAAAATGCGACAAAATCATTTTAAATCCAAATTAACTAAATTAATTTTGAATTGCAAAGAATAATGGTATTTTACAGAACATTTTTTAATGAAATTGTATGCAATAATCAAGCGAATAAAATGCATAAAATGATGATAATAAATAGTAAAAAGGCGACAAAATCATTTTAAATCGAAATTCACTAAATTAATTTTAAATTGCAAAAATAATGGTATTTTGCATAACATTTTGTAATGAAATTGTATGCAATAATCAAGCAAATAAAATGCATAAAATGATGCTAATAGATAGTAAAAATGCGACAAAATCATTTTAAATCGAAAAATTATGTGCAATAATCAATCAAATAAAATGCATAAAATGATGAGGATAAACAGTAAAAATGCGAAAAAATCAATTTAAATCGAAATTGACTAAATTAATTTTGAATTGCAAAGAATAATAATATTTTGCAGAAATTTTTTAATGAAATTATATGCAATAATCAAGCAAGTAAAATGCATAAAATGATAATAATAAATAGTAAAAATGCGAAAAAATCATTTTAAATCGAAATTAACTAAATTAATTTTGAATTGAAAAATAATTGTATTTTGCATAACATTTTTTAAAGAAATTTTATGCAATAATCAAGCAAATAAAATGCATAAAATGATGATAATAAATAGTAAAAATGCAACAAAATCATTTTAAATCGAAATTACCTAAATTAATTTTGAATTGCAAAGAATAATTATATTCTGCCGAAAATTTTTAATGAAATTGTATGCAATAATCAAGCAAATAAAATGCATAAAATGATAGTAATAAATAGTAAAAATGCGACAAAATCATTTTAAATTGAAATTAACTAAATTAATTTTTAATTGCAAAGAATAATGGTATTTTGCATAACAATTTTTAATGAAATTTTATGCAATAATCAAGCAAATAAAATGCATAAAATGATGATAATAAATAGTAAAAATGCAACAGAATCATTTTAAATCCAAATTAACTAAATTAATTTTGAATTGGAAAAAATAATGGTATTTTGCATAACATTTTTTAATGAAAATTTATGCAATAATCAAGCAAATAAAATCCATAAAATGATGATAATAAATAGTAAAAATGCGACAAAATCATTTTAAATCCAAATTAACTAAATTAATTTTGAATTGCAAAGAATAATGGTATTTTTTCTAACATTTTTTAATGAAAATTTATGCAATAATCAAGCAAATAAAATGGATAAAATGATGATAATAAATAGTAAAAATGCGACAAAATCATTTTAAATCCAAATTAACTAAAATAATTTTGAATTGCAAAGAATAATGGTATTTTATAGAACATTTTTTAATGAAATTGTATGCAATAATCAAGCGAATAAAATGCATAAAATGATGATAATAAATAGTAAAAAGGCGACAAAATCATTTTAAATCGAAATTCACTAAATTAATTTTAAATTGCAAAAATAATGGTATTTTGCATAACATTTTGTAATGAAATTGTATGCAATAATCAAGCAAATAAAATGCATAAAATGATGCTAATAGATAGTAAAAATGCGACAAAATCATTTTAAATCGAAAAATTAAAATGCATAAAATGATGATAATAAATAGTAAAAATGCGACAAAATCATTTAAAATCCAAATTAACTAAATTAATTTTGAATTGCAAAGAATAATGGTATTTTTTCTAACATTTTTTAATGAAAATTTATGCAATAATCAAGCAAATAAAATGCATAAAATGATGATAATAAATAGTAAAAATGCGACAAAATCATTTTAAATCCAAATTAACTAAATTAATTTTGAATTGCAAAGAATTATGGTATTTTTTTCTAACATTTTTTAATGAAAATTTATGCAATAATCAAGCAAATAAAATGCATAAAATGATGATAAAAAATAGTAAAAATGCAACAAAATCATTTTAAATCGAAATTACCTAAATTAATTTTGAATGGCAAAAAATAATAATATTTTGCAAAATTTTTTTGATGAAATTGTATGCAATAATCAAGCAAATAAAATGCATAAAATGATAATAATCAATAGTAAAAATGCGACAAAATCATTTTAAATCGAAATTAACTAAATTAATTTTTAAGTGCAAAAAATAATAATATTTTGCAGAAATTTTTTAATAAAATTGTATGCAATAATCAAGCAAATAAAATGCATAAAATGATAATAATAAATAGTAAAAATGCGACAAAATTATTTTTTAAATTGAAATTAACTAAATTAATTTTGAATTGCAAAAATAATGGTATTTTGCATAACATTTTTTAATGAAATTTTTTGCAATAATCAAGCAAATAAAATGCATAAAATGATGATAATAAATAGAAAAAATGCGACAAAATCATTTTAAATCCAAATTAACTAAATTAATTTTGAATTGGAAAAAATAATGGTATTTTGCATAACATTTTTTAATGAAAATTTATGCAATAATCAAGCAAATAAAATGCATAAAATGATGATAATAAATAGTAAAAATGCGACAAAATCATTTTAAATCGAAATTACCTAAATTAATTTTTAATGGCAAAAAATAATAATATTTTGAAATTTTTTTTGATGAAATTGTATGCAATAATCAAGCAAATAAAATGCAAAAAATGATAATAATCAATAGTAAAAATGCGACAAAATCATTATAAATTGAAATTAACTAAATTAATTTTTAATTGCAAAAATAATGGTATTTTGCATAACATTTTTTAATGAAATTGTATAATAAATAGTAAAAATGCGACAAAATCATTTTAAATTAAAATTAACTAAATTAATTTTGAATTGCAAAAATAATGGTATTTTGCATAACATTTTTTAATGAAATTTTTTGCAATAATCAAGCAAATAAAATGCATAAAATGATGATAATAAATAGTAAAAATGCGACAAAATCATTTTAAATTAAAATTAACTAAATTAATTTTGAATTGCAAAAATAATGGTATTTTGCATAACATTTTTTAATGAAATTTTTTGCAATAATCAAGCAAATAAAATGCATAAAATGATGATAATAAATAGTAAAAATGCGACAAAATCATTTTAAATCCAAATTAACTAAATTAATTTTGAATTGGAAAAAATAATGGTATTTTGCATAACATTTTTTAATGAAAATTTATGCAATAATCAAGCAAATAAAATGCATAAAATGATGATAATAAATAGTAAAAATGCGACAAAATCATTTTTAATTGAAATTAACTAAATTAATTTTGAATTGCAAAAATAATGGTATTTTGCATAACATTTTTTAATGAAATTTTTTGCAATAATCAAGCAAATAAAATGCATAAAATGATGATAATAAATAGTAAAAATGCGACAAAATCATTTTAAATCCAAATTAACTAAATTAATTTTGAATTACAAAGAATAATGGTATTTTTTCTAACATTTTTTAATGAAAATTTATGCAATAATCAAGCAAATAAAATGCATAAAATGAAGATAACAAATAGTAAAAATGCGACAAAATCATTTTAAATCCAAATTAACTAAATTAATTTTGAATTGGAGAAAATAATGGTATTTTGCATAACATTTTTTAATGAACATTTATGCAATAATCAAGCAAATAAAATGCATAAAATGATGATAATAAATAGTAAAAATGCGACAAAATCATTTTAAATCCAAATTAACTAAATTAATTTTGAATTGCAAAGAATAATGGTATTTTTTCTAACATTTTTTAATGAAAATTTATGCAATAATCAAGCGAATAAAATGCATAAAATGATGATAATAAATAGTAAAAATGCGACAAAATCATTTTAAATTAAAATTAACTAAATTAATTTTGAATTGCAAAAATAATGGTATTTTGCATAACATTTTTTAATGAAATTTTTTGCAATAATCAAGCAAATAAAATGCATAAAATGATGATAATAAATAGTAAAAATGCGAGAAAATCATTTTAAATCCAAATTAACTAAATTAATTTTGAATTGGAAAAAATAATGGTATTTTGCATAACATTTTTTAATGAAAATTTATGCAATAATCAAGCAAATAAAATGCATAAAATGATGATAATAAATAGTAAAAATGCGACAAAATCATTTTAAATCGAAATTACCTAAATTAATTTTTAATGGCAAAAAATAATAATATTTTGAAATTTTTTTTTGATGAAATTGTATGCAATAATCAAGCAAATAAAATGCAAAAAATGATAATAATCAATAGTAAAAATGCGACAAAATCATTATAAATTGAAATTAACTAAATTAATTTTTAATTGCAAAAATAATGGTATTTTTTCTAACATTTTTTAATGAAATTGTATAATAAATAGTAAAAATGCGACAAAATCATTTTAAATTGAAATTAACTAAATTAATTTTGAATTGCAAAAATAATGGTATTTTGCATAACATTTTTTAATGAAATTTTTTGCAATAATCAAGCAAATAAAATGCATAAAATGATGATAATAAATTGTAAAAATGCGACAAAATCATTTTAAATCCAAATTAACTAAATTAATTTTGAATTACAAAGAATAATGGTATTTTTTCTAACATTTTTTAATTAAAATTTATGCAATAATCAAGCAAATAAAATGCATAAAATGAAGATAACAAATAGTAAAAATGCGACAAAATCATTTTAAATCCAAATTAACTAAATTAATTTTGAATTGGAGAAAATAATGGTATTTTGCATAACATTTTTTAATGAAATAATCAAACAAATAAAATGCATAAAATGATGATAATAAATAGTAAAAATGCGAAAAAATCATTTTAAATCCAAATTAACTAAATTAATTTTGAATTGCAAAGAATAATGGTATTTTTTCTAACATTTTTTAATGAAAATTTATGCAATAATCAAGCAAATAAAATGCATAAAATGATGATAATAAATAGTAAAAGTGCGACAAAATCATTTTAAATTAAAATTAACTACATTAATTTTGAATTGCAAAAATAATGGTATTTTGCATAACATTTTTTAATGAAATTTTTTGCAATAATCAAGCAAATAAAATGCATAAAATGATGATAATAAATAGTAAAAATGCGACAAAATCATTTTAAATCCAAATTAACTAAATTAATTTTGAATTGGAAAAAATAATGGTATTTTGCATAACATTTTTTAATGAAAATTTATGCAATAATCAAGCAAATAAAATGCATAAAATGATGATAATAAATAGTAAAAATGCGACAAAATCATTTTAAATTGAAATTAACTAAATTAATTTTGAATTGCAAAAATAATGGTATTTTGCATAACATTTTTTAATGAAATTTTTTGCAATAATCAAGCAAATAAAATGCGTAAAATGATGATAATAAATAGTAAAAATGCGACAAAATCATTTTAAATCCAAATTAACTAAATTAATTTTGAATTGCAAAGAATAATGGAATTTTTTCTAACATTTTTTAATGAAAATTTATGCAATAATCAAGCAAATAAAATGCATTAAATGATGATAATAAATAGTAAAAATGCGACAAAATCATTTTAAATCGAAATTACCTAAATTAATTTTGAATGGCAAAAAATAATAATATTTTGCAAATTTTTTTTGATGAAATTGTATGCAATAATCAACCAAATAAAATGCATAAAATGATAATAATCAATAGTAAAAATGCGACAAAATCATTTTAAATTTAAATTAACTAAATTAATTTTTAATTGCAAAAATAATGGTATTTTGCATAACATTTTTTAATGAAATTGTATGCAACAATCAAGCAAACAAAATGCATAAAATGATGCTAATAAATAGTAAAAATGCGTCAAAATCATTTTAAATCGAAAAATTATATGCAATAATCAATCAAATAAAATGCATAAAATGATGATGATAAAAAGTAAAAATGCGACAAAATCATTTTAAATCGAAATTTACTAAATTAATTTTGAATTGCAAAAAATAATTATATTTTGCAGAAATTTTATAATGAAATTGTATGCAATAATCAAGCAAATAAAATGCATAAAATGATAATAATAAATAGTAAAAATGCGACAAAATCATTTTAAATTGAAATTAACTAAATTAATTTTGAATTGCAAAAATAATAGTATTTTGCATAACATTTTTTAATGAAATTTTATGCAATAATCAAGCAAATAAAATGCATAAAATGATGATAATAAATAGTAAAAATGCGACAAAATCATTTTAAATCCAAATTAACTAAATTAATTTTGAATTGGAAAAAATAATGGTATTTTGCATAACATTTTTTAATGAAAATTTATGCAATAATCAAGCAAATAAAATGCATAAAATGATGATAATAAATAGTAAAAATGCGACAAAATCATTTTAAATCCAAATTAACTAAATTAATTTTGAATTGCAAAGAATAATGGTATTTTTTCTAACATTTTTTAATGAAAATTTATGCAATAATCAAGCAAATAAAATGCATAAAATGATGATAATAAATAGTAAAAATGCGACAAAATCATTTTAAATCGAAATTACCTAAATTAATTTTGAATGGCAAAAAATAATAATATTTTGCAAATTTTTTTTGATGAAATTGTATGCAATAATCAACCAAATAAAATGCATAAAATGATAATAATCAATAGTAAAAATGCGACAAAATCATTTTAAATTTAAATTAACTAAATTAATTTTTAATTGCTAAAATAATGGTATTTTGCATAACATTTTTTAATGAAATTGTATGCAACAATCAAGCAAACAAAATGCATAAAATGATGCTAATAAATAGTAAAAATGCGACAAAATCATTTTAAATCGAAAAATTATATGCAATAATCAATCAAATAAAATGCATAAAATGATGATGATAAAAAGTAAAAATGCGACAAAATCATTTTAAATCGAAATTTACTAAATTAATTTTGAATTGCAAAAAATAATTATATTTTGCAGAAATTTTTTAATGAAATTGTATGCAATAATCAAGCAAATAAAATGCATAAAATGATAATAATAAATAGTAAAAATGCGACAAAATCATTTTAAATTGAAATTAACTAAATTAATTTTGAATTGCAAAAATAAAAGTATTTTGCATAACATTTTTTAATGAAATTTTATGCAATAATCAAGCAAATAAAATGCATAAAATGATGATAATAAATAGTAAAAATGCGACAAAATCATTTTAAATCCAAATTAACTAAATTAATTTTGAATTGGAAAAAATAATGGTATTTTGCATAACATTTTTTAATGAAAATTTATGCAATAATCAAGCAAATAAAATGCATAAAATGATGATAATAAATAGTAAAAATGCGACAAAATCATTTTAAATCCAAATTAACTAAATTAATTTTGAATTGCAAAGAATAATGGTATTTTTTCTAACATTTTTTAATGAAAATTTATGCAATAATCAAGCAAATAAAATGCATAAAATGAAGATAACAAATAGTAAAAATGCGACAAAATCATTTTAAATCCAAATTAACTAAATTAATTTTGAATTGGAGAAAATAATTGTATTTTGCATAACATTTTTTAACGACCATTTATGCAATAATCAAGCAAATAAAATGCATAAAATGATAATAATAAATAGTAAAAATGCGACAAAATCATTTTCAATTGAAATTAACTAAATTAATTTTGAATTGCAAAAATAATAGTATTTTGCAAAACATTTTTTAATGAAATTTTATGCAATAATCAAGCAAATAAAATGCATAAAATGATGATAATAAATAGTAAAAAAGCGACAAAATCATTTTAAATCGAAATTACCTAAATTAATTTTGAATGGCAAAAAATAATAATATTTTGCAAAATTTTTTTGATGAAATTGTATGCAATAATCAAGCAAATAAAATGCATAAAATGATAATAATCAATAATAAAAATGCGACAAAATCATTTTAAATTGAAATTAACTAAATTAATTTTTAATTGCAAAAATAATGGTATTTTGCATAACATTTTTTAATGAAATTGTATGCAACAATCAAGCAAATAAAATGCATAAAATGATGCTAATAAATAGTAAAAATGCGACAAAATCATTTTAAATCGAAAAATTATATGCAATAATCAAACAAATAAAATGCATAAAATGATGATGATAAAAAGTAAAAATGCGACAAAATCATTTTAAATCGAAATTGACTAAATTAATTTTGAATTGCAAAGAATAATAATATTTTGCAGAAATTTTTTAATGAAATTATATGCAATAATCAAGCAAGTAAAATGCATAAAATGATAATTATAAATAATAAATATGCGACAAAATCATTTTAAATCGAAATTAACTAAATTAATTTTGAATTGAAAAAATAATGGTATTTTGCTAGCATTTTGTAATGAAATTGTATGCAATAATCAAGCAAATAAAATGCATAAAATGATGCTAATAAAAAGTAAAAATGCGGAAAAATAATTTTAGATTGAAATTAACTACATTAATTTTTAATTGCAAAGAATAATAATATTTTGCAGAAATTTTTTAATGAAATTGTATGTAATAATCAAGCAAATGAAATGCATAAAATGATAATAATAAATAGTAATAATTCGAAAAAATCATTTTAAATCGAAATTAACTATATTAATTTTAAACTGCTAAGAATAATGGTATTTTGTATAACATTTTTTAATGAAATTGTATGCAATAATCAAGCAAATAAAATGCATAAAATGATGCTAATAGATAGTAAAAATGCGACAAAATCATTTTAAATGGAAAAATTATATGCAATAATCAATCAAATAAAATGCGTAAAATGTCGATGATAAACAGTAAAAATGCGATAAAAGCATTTTAAATCGAAATTAACTAAATTAATTTTGAATTGCAAATAATAGTAATATTTCGCAGAATTTTTTTAATGAAATTGTATGCAATAATCAAGCAAATACAATGCATAAAATGATAATAATAAATAGTAAAAATGCGAAAAAAATCATTTTAAATCGAAATTAACTAAATTAATTTTGAATTGCAAAAATAACGGTATTTTGCATAACTATTTTTAATGAAATTTTATGCATTAATCAAGCAAATAAAATGCATAAAATAATGATAGTAAATAGTAAAAATGCGACAAAATTATTTTAAATCGAAATTAACTAAATTAATTTTGAATTGCAAAGAATAATGGTATTTTACAGAACATTTTTTAATGAAATCGTTCGCAATAACCAAGCGAATAAAATGCATAAAATGATGATAATAAATAGTAAAAATGCGACAAAATCATTTGAAATCGAAAAATTGTATGCAATAATCAAAAAAATAAAATGCATAAAATGATGATGATAAACCGTAAAAATGCGACAAAATCGTTTTAAATTGAAATTAACTAAATTAATTTTGAATTGCAAAAAATAATAATATTTTGCAGAAATTTTTTAATGAAATTGTATGCAATAATCAAGCAAATAAAATGCATAAAATGATAATAACAAATAGTAAAAATGCGACAAAATCATTTTAAATTGAAATTAACTAAATTAATTTTGAATTGCAAAAATAATGGTATTTTGCATAACATTTTTTAATGAAATGTTATGCAATAATCAAGCAAATAAAATGCATAAAATGATGATAATAAATAGTAAAAATGCGACAAAATCATTTAAAATCCAAATTAACTAAATTAATTTTGAATTGGAAAAAATAATGGTATTTTGCATAACATTTTTTAATGAAATTGTATGCAATAATCAAGCAAATAAAATGCATAAAATGATAATAATAAATAGTAACAATGCGACGAAATCATTTTAAATCGAAAGTAACTAAATTAATTTTGAATTGAAAAATAATGGTATTTTGCATAACATTTTTTAATGAAATTTTATGCAATAATCAAGCAAATAAACTGCATAAAATGATGAAAATAAATAGTAAAAATGCGACAAAATGGTTTTAAATCCAAATTAACTAAATTAATTATGAATTGGAAAAAATAATGGTATTTTGCATAACATTTTTTAATGAAATTTTATGGAATAATCAAGCAAATAAAATGCATAAAATGATGATAATAAATAGTAAAAATGCGACAAAATCGTTTTAAATCCAAATTAACTAAATTAATTTTGAATTGGAAAAAATAATGGTATTTTGCATAACATTTTTTAATGAAATTGTATGCAATAATCAAGCAAATAAAATGCATAAAATGATAATAATAAATAGTAACAATGCGACGAAATCATTTTAAATCGAAAGTAACTAAATTAATTTTGAATTGAAAAATAATGGTATTTTGCATAACATTTTTTAATAAAATTTTATGCAATAATCAAGCAAATAAACTGCATAAAATGATGATAATAAATAGTAAAAATGCGATAAAATCATTTTAAATCGAAATTACCTAAATTAATTTTGAATTGCAAAGAATAATAATATTCTGCAAAAATGCAGTATTAAAATTGTATGCAATAATCAAGCAAATAAAATGCATAAAATGATGATAATAAATAGTAAAAATGCGACAAAATCATTTTAAATTGAAATTACCTAAATTAATTTTGAATTGAAAAAATAATGGTGTTTTGCATAACATTTTGTAATGAAATTGTATGCAATAATCAAGCAAATAAAATGCATAAGATGTTGCTAATAAAAAGTAAAAATGCGACGAAATCATTTTAAATCGAAAAATTATATGCAATAATCAATGAAATAAAATGCATAAAATGATGAAGATAAACAGTAAAAAATAAAAATGCGACAAAATCATTTTAAATCGAAATTGACTAAATTAATTTTGAATTGCAAAGAATAATAATATTTTGCAGAAATTTTTTAACGAAATTATATGCAATAATCAAGCAAGTAAAATGCATAAAATGATAATAATAAATAATAAAAATGCGACAAAATCATTTTAAATCGAAATTAACTAAATTAATTTTGAATTGAAAAAATAATGGTATTTTGCTAGCATTTTGTAATGAAATTGTATGCAATAATCAAGCAAATAAAATGCATAAAATGATGCTAATAAAAAGTAAAAATGCGGAAAAATAATTTTAAATCGAAATTAACTACACTAATTTTAAATTGCAAAGAATAAAAATATTTTGCAGAAATTTTTTAATGAAATTGTATGTAATAATCAAGCAAATAAAATGCATAAAATGATAATAATAAATAGTAATAATGCGAAAAAATCATTTTAAATCGAAATTAACTAAATTAATTTTAAATTGCAAAGAATAATGGTATTTTGTATAACATTTTTTAATGAAATTGTATGCAATAATCAAGCAAATAAAATGCATAAAATGATGACGACAAACAGCAAAAATGCGATAAAATCATTTAAAATCGAAATTAACTAAATAAATTTTGAATTGCAAAAAATAATAATATTTTGCGCAAATTTTTTAATGAAATTGTATGAAATAATCAAGCAAATAAAATGCATAAAATGATATTAATAAACAGTAAAAATGCGTCAAAATCATTTGAAATCTAAATTAACTACATTAATTTTGAATTGCAAAAAATAATGGTATTTTGCATAACATTTTGTAATCAAAATTCTATGCAATAATCAAGCAAATAAAATGCATAAAATGTTGCTAATAAGTAGTAAAAATGCGACAAAATCATTTTAAATCGAAAAATTATATGCAATAATCAATCAAATAAAATGCATAAAATGATGAGGATAAATAGTAAAAATGCCACAAAATCATTTTAAATCGAAATTAACTAAATTAATATTGAATTGCAAAAATAATGGTATTTTTTCTAACATTTTTAAATGAAAGTTTATGCAATAATCAAGCAAATAAAATGCATAAAATGATGATAATAAATAGTAAAAATGCGACAAAATCATTTTAAATCCAAATTAACTAAATTAATTTTGAATTGCAAAGAATAATGGTATTTTATAGAACAATTTTTAATGAAATTGTATGCAATAATCAAGCGAATAAAATGCATAAAATGGGGGTAATAAATAGTAAAAAGGCGACAAAATCATTTTAAATTGAAATTCACTAAATTACTTTTGAATTAAAAAAAATAATGGTATTTTCCGTAACATTTTTTAATGAAATTGTATGCAATAATCAAGCAAATAAAATGCATAAAATGATAATAATAAATAGTAAAAATGCGACAAAATCATTTTAAAATGAAATTAACAAAATTAATTTTAAATTGCAAAAATAATGGTATTTTGCATAACATTTTGTAATGCAATTGTATGCAATAATCAAGCAAATAAAATGCATAAAATGATAATAATAAATAGTAACAATGCGACAAAATTATTTTAAATCGAAAGTAACTAAATTAATTTTGAATTGAAAAGTAATGGTATTTTGCATAACATTTTTTAATGAAATTTTATGCAATAATCAAGCAAAAAAATGCATAAAATGATGATAATAAATAGTAAAAATGCGACAAAATCATTTTAACTCGAAATTACCTAAATTAATGTTGAATTGCAAAGAATAATAATATTCTGCGGAAATTTTTTAATGAAATTGTTTGCAATAATCAAGCAAATAAAATGCATCACATGTTGCTAATAAAAAGTAAAAATGCGACAAAATCATTTTAAATCGAAAAATTATATGCAATAATCAATCAAATAAAATGCATAAAATGATGAGGATAAACAGTAAAAATGCGAGAAAATCATTTTAAATCTAAATTAACTAAATTAATTTTGAATTGCAAAAAATAATAATATTTTGCAGAAATTTTTTAATGAAATTGTATGCAATAATCAAGCAAATAAAATGCATAAATTGATAATAATAAATAGCAAAAATGCGACAGAATCATTTTAAATCGAAATTAACTAAATTAACTTTTGAATTGTAAAAATATTGGTATTTTGCATAACATTTTTTAATGAAATTTTATGCAATAATCAAGCAAATAAAATGCATAAAATGATAATAATAAATAGTAAAAATGCGACAAAATCATTTTAAATCGAAATTAACTAAATTAATTTTAAATTGCAAAAATAATGGTATTTTGCATAACTTTTTTTAATGAAACTGTATGCAATAATCAAGCAAATAAAATGCATAAAATGATGCTAGTAAATGGTAAAAATGTGACAAAATCATTTTAAATCAAAAAATTATATGCAATAATCATTCAAATAAAATGCATAAAATGATGATGATAAACAGTAAAAATGCGATAAAATCATTTTAAATCGAAATTAACTAAATTAATTTTGAATTTTAAAAAATAATAATATTCTGCAGAAATTTTTTAATCAAATTTTATGCAATAATCAAGCAAATAAATTGCATAAACTGATAATAATAAATAATAAAAATGCGACAAAATCATTTTAAATCGAAATTAACTTAATTAATTTTGAATTGCAAAAATAATGGTATTTTGCATAACATTTTTTAATTAAATTTTATGCAATAATCAAGCAAATAAAATGCATAAAATGATAATAATAAATAGTAAAAATGCGACAAAATCATTTTAAATCGAAATTAACTAAATTAATTTTAAATTGCAAAAATAATGGTATTTTGCATAACTTTTTTTAATGAAACTGTATGCAATAATCAAGCAAATAAAATGCATAAAATGATGCTAGTAAATGGTAAAAATGTGACAAAATCATTTTAAATCAAAAAATTATATGCAATAATCATTCAAATAAAATGCATAAAATGATGATGATAAACAGTAAAAATGCGATAAAATCATTTTAAATCGAAATTAACTAAATTAATTTTGAATTTTAAAAAATAATAATATTCTGCAGAAATTTTTTAATCAAATTTTATGCAATAATCAAGCAAATAAATTGCATAAACTGATAATAATAAATAATAAAAATGCGACAAAATCATTTTAAATCGAAATTAACTAAATTAATTTTGAATTGCAAAAATAATGGTATTTTGCATAACATTTTTTAATTAAATTTTATGCAATAATCAAGCAAATAAAATGCATAAAATGATAATAATAAATAGTAAAAATGCGACAAAATCATTTTAAATCGAAATTAACTAAATTAATTTTTATTTGCAAAAATAATGGTATTTTGCATAACATTTTTTTTATCAAATTTTACGCAATAATCAAGCAAATAAAACGCATCTAATGATAATAATAAGTAGTAAAAATGAGACAAAATCATTTTAAATCGAAATTGACTAAATTAATTTTGAATTGCAAAGAATAATAATATTTTGCAAAATTTTTTTAATGAAATTGTATGTAATAATCTGGCAAATAAAATGCATAAAATGATAGTAATAAATAGTAAAAATGCAAAAAAGTCATTTTAAATCAAAAAATTATATGCAATAATCAGTCAAACAAAATGCATAAAATGATGATGATAAACAGTAAAAATGCGAATCAAGCAAATAAAATGCATAAAATGACAATAACAAATAATAAAAATGAAACAAAATCATTTCAAATCGAAATTAACTAAATTAATTTTGAACTGCAAAGAATAATGGTATTTTGCATAACATTTTTTAATGAAATTTTATGCAAAAATCAAGCAAATAAAATGCATTAAATGATGCTAATAAATAGTAAAAATGCAACAAAATCATTTTAAACCGAAATAAACTAAATTAATTTTGAATTGCAAAAAAAATGGTATTTTGCATTACATTCTTTAATGAAATTTTATGCAATAATCAAGCAAATAAAATGCATAAAATGATGATAATAAATAGTAAAAATGCAACAAAATCATTTTAAATCGAAATTAACTAAATTAATTTTGAATTGCAAAAAATAATGGTATTTTGCATAACATTTTTTTAACGAAATTGTATGCAATAATCAAGCTAATAAATGCATAAAATATTGCTAATAAATCGTAAGAATGCGCCAAAATAATTTTAAATCGAAAAATTATATGCAACAATCAATCGAATAAAATGCATAAAATGATGATGATAAACAGTAAAAATGCAACGAAATCATTTTAAATCGAAATTAACAAAATTAATTTTGAATTGCAAAAATAATGGTATTTTGCGTAACATTTTTTAATGAATTTTTTTGCAATAATCAAGCAAATAAAATGCATAAAATGATGTTAATAAATAGTAAAAATGCGACAAAATCATTTTAAATCAAAATTAACTAAATTAATTTTGAATTGCAAAGAATAATGGTATTTTACAGAATATTTTTTAATGAAATTGAATGCAATAATCGAGCGAATAAAATCCATAAAATGATGATAATAAATAGTAAAAATGCGAACAAATCATTTTGAATCGAAAAATTGTTTGCAATAATCAATAAAATAAAATGCATAAAATGATGATGATAAACAGTAAAAATGCGACAAAATCATTTTAAATTGAAATTAACTAAATTAATTTTGAATTGCAAGGAATAATAATTTTTTGCAGAATTTTTTTAATGAAATTGTATGCAATAATCGAGCTAATAAAATGCATAAAATGATGCTAATAAATAGTTAAAATGCGACAAAATAGTTTTAAATCGAAAAATTA